>JBBYHK010420420.1:0-22468 GCA_038382065.1 Adansonia grandidieri
CCATTTGTATCGATACAACATGTAGATGTATCGATACATAAGCCTCTGTATCGATACAAGACCTCATGTATCGATACCAGGCCATGCCAGGACCAAAACATGAATTCTGTAAAGAAATGTATCAATGCATATGAACATTTATCAATATAGTGGTTCATAGTATCGATACAATGGTTCATAGTATCGATACGATCAAGGTTTTTGGACCAAATGTATCGATACATTATGCAATATATCGATACAGCCATTTTCACGATCCGAGCATTATTGACTTGTCCACCATTGATCCAAAACTCAATTTTAACTCATTTCTTTGCATTAAGATAGATTAAAACCCATTTCAAATTATGAATTTGGACTTCTGAATTAATCAAAACTTTTTTTTGAAGTCTAAATTAATCAACAAGGGTTAATATCACACGATCACCCTACTCCCTAGTTTATTGGGCAATATCACCATCAGCCACCCTATTTGGTAGAAAATCATTTCAGCATTTAAACCAGCCACCCTATGCCCATCACATTGGCAGCAAGTTGCTCCCTACATCCACCCTATAGCCACCATGCTAACATCACTTTGTCCCTTTTGAGAAATGGCTAAAAACACCTCTAATATGGCTCCAAAAGGCTGGTATAAATGGATCACTTCTATCTCAGCAAAAAAAGGTTAGATTCCAGCTTGTTTCAACTTCCAAAAATGCATTCACACATCAGAAAAAACCAAATCCCGTAGCTCTTCACCCACCAGCCAAAAACAACCTCCAAACACTCACTTTCAACCTCTACACATTCTAAAAATCACCCTCATCCATACCAAAACCAAAACCTCATTGTTTCTCTCTTTTTCTTGCTTATTTACAACAAAAAAAAGAGGGAAACTCAAGCCATCTCTGTTGCTCCAACTATTTGGCCTAAGTTAAAGTTTTGTTGGTATAACTTCCTACTCTATCACTTATATTTTTTGTTTTTTAGCACCTTCTTCATTTTATTGAGCTCTCCATGTTTCCATCACCCTCTTAGGGTTATCATGCATTATTATGGCATTTGGTTGTGGTAGTTTAAGATTTAGATGCCTTAATGCCTCTTTTATATGCCAAATGCATCATTTCATCCTCATTTGTTTGATATCTCTTGCTCATGCATTTTATGCCATGTCCATGCATCTTGTTATCCTTAACCCATGTATGAATCATTAGCCTAACACATTTCAAGCATATTTACACATTAACTTGCATGAATCATTATCATTTTTAGCATCCATAACATTTTCTTGTCAAAGTGCATAACACTTTCTTTGTCTAGGCCATTAGTAAAATTAGCATCCCCATTCATGTTATGTGCATCCCCTTGTATGTTTGTTGTCTTCTCCTTGTCAAAATGCATGTTTGATGGCTGTCAAAAAATTGATTTTTAAAAACTCCCCATGCCAAGCATGTTAACCTCAACCAATGAGGATTAGCATGGACTTAGCAATTTCCTTAAAGCTAGCAAAATATCATAGGGAAAATTAAGTTTTCTAGATCTGGAACCTTGGTTAAATGAGCTTAAATCTTCTGATTTTGAAACGAAAATGGTCTTATAATTATTCCCTAAATGTTTGTGCCTTTTTCTTGAGTCAAAACCTTGAGTGGTATGATCAACGGGCTATGTCGTCATCCTAAACTACTCTGAGGATATGCAAATGAGCTTGTGATGCTCATGCCACTCTTTGCCTTCAGTCATAGACATTTGAATGTCAATGACTCGAGTTTGGACCCGTGGACATAAAAAAATAAAAGATATCCCCTGCTTTGCTCTGTCCCCTGCTGGTAGCAAAACTATTGCAAATTGAAAAACACTTTAAAATCCTAAATGATTTTTCATGAATTATGATATTCTTCTATCAAAGCATGTCAAATTATCTTTGAAACAACATCTTATTCACCCTTGGATCATTCCAGATGAGAGAGTTATGATTTTTCAAGTCTAAACTATCTAGAACTCTGGAATCCAAACATGTATTCTAGTTGGCCAGCTCAAGCCCACTAAATGATTTTTCCAAATTTTTCAAACATTTTTCCTAAAGGTTTCATGAAATTCCCTTTTCAAAAAGGTATTGTTTGCAATTTTTCGATTCCAAATGAGTTCGGGGTGATTTTTCAAATTTTGACACACCTTGTCCCTCAAATGCTCTGCCAGCAGCACTATCAATCCGAACTTGAAAATTTATTCCCCCAGAAAGTGACTTTTTAGGATAGTGGGAATATTTTTAGGATGACCCTCATCAAGTTACCTTTATAACGGTGTCTTGTCCACCTTCTAAACCCTTCGAACCAATTTAGAATAAATTTGCGAAGCAAGGTAGCACGATGCTGTCCCTTGTTTTTAGTTTTGGTCAAAATTGAGTTGTTTTCTCGAATTTCATCTCGAGACATTCGAATGCCTCTATGTCAACCCGATTAGACTCGAGAATATGCTTTGACCTCCCATAAGGTCGTATCGAGGCACAAACACATTTTACATCTTTACCATCCTTATTCACAATAGTTTCTTTTGCCAAAAGTCATTGAAAGGCTCACACATTCCCTAAATCACAAGGTTTTGCTAACTTAAGTTTTCCAACTTGACTTCTCTAAAGAGTGTCAAATGTATCACTTTCAGTGATGCTCTAACCCCATTTTTTCGAGGGGATACTCCAACCTTGCTTTTCAAATTTGTCTAGGTTGAAAAATCTTCCTTTGTCAAAATGATTTGTCATCCATGGGGATACTCCAACCTTAATCTTTCGAGGGGATACTTCAACCTTGCTTTTTAAAATTGTCAAGATTTAAAAATCCTTCTTTGTCAAAATTATTTGTCATCTATTGGGATACTCCAACCTTACCTTTTCAAAAGGATACTCTAACCCTAACTTTCAACTATAGATAATATTTTTTCTCTTTCTTGGACTTTCATGAATGTGTCAAAAAAACCTTGTTTAATCAAGGAACCCAGATGCATCTCGAAGATTGTTGATTCAGTTATTCCCAGTTAATCGATAATAATTGCGAGATAAATTCCAATAGTCCACCCATTTTCTTTATCATTGCATTGAATGATTTATGTTATGGTACTTCATTTATTGCCATACTAACATGATTTCTTTGTGATGATTATTTGCATTCATGTTTTCAAAATGTTTCAAATAAAATTAACGGTAATGTTAAGCACGGGTATCTCTCTAGTGCCCAAAGTGGAACATTCCATTTTCAAAGTAAAATCTAAAGGTCATTTTTATTGAAAATCTCTATGTTCCCCATCTCTCCAGGGCGTATATGAGATTATGTCTTTTTTTCATCAAATCCTGAATTTGTATTTCTATAAGATTCATGCATTAAAAAAATGTTATATCAAAATAATGCCAAGTTAAGATCGAAAATATTGAAATCAAGATAAGACATAGCTAGTAAGGTACTAATCTTGGGTGTCGTGAAGAGGTTCATACCTCATCGCGCGTAACCAACTCCCAAACCTAAACGGTGAATCTTTGCATTACGTAGACCATGGGATCAATATTTTGAGTTTCGTAACTCAAAACATAGGTTTCAATTGGCATCTAATCATGCCTAGCCTGAAATGATCAGTGGTGACTCCAATCGTTGGCCATTTCGTGATGGTCATCTGAGACTAATAGGATGAGCGATTCATCTTATGGTCCCCTTTCACTGTATCATAAGTCGAGAATCTATACTTTCTCATTCTCATCATGTCGCAAAGGAAAAGTCTCGATCAAGAAGACAATCAAAATTGAAAAAAATATTTTAAGTCATACGCACTCATAGATCCGCGAGGATCCACCCCTGGGGTACATTACGATAGGCACCATAAACTCATTCTCCTCATTGGGATAAATGACATTGATGCTTTGGTTTCATTTAAAAAGCATTTCTTCCTACCATTTTTTAGAATCAAAATTCATTTGTCAATTAGGACAGAGATGAATTCACATAATAATCTCATTTCTTTTCATTATTAGGCTCCATAAACTAGTTCGATTCATTGGGATAAATGACATTGATGCTTTGGTTTTATAAGAAAAGGTTTTCTCTCTGTCATTTTTTACTGTTAAATTCATTTGTCAATTGAGACAAACACGAATTCAAAGAGTAACCTCTTTTCTTCTCATGATTAGGCACCATAAACGTATTCTCCTAATTGGGATAAATGACATTGAAGCTTTGGTTTCATAAGAAAAATTTTTCTTTCCATCATTTTTTTAGAGTTAAAGTTCATTTTTCAATTATGACAAACGCATATTCATTTAAAAAGCATTGGGATAAATGACATTGATGCTTTGGTTTCATTTAAAAAGTATTTTTCCTACCATTTTTTAGAATTAAAGTTCGTCTGTCAATTAGGACAAATACAGATTCAGATAATAATCTCCTTTCTTTTCATGATTGGGCATAGTATACTTTTTCTCATCAATGGGATAAATGACATTGATGCTTCGATTTCATAAGAAAAGCATTTATTTCCATCATTTTTTAGACTTAAAAGTTCATTTGCCAATTGGGACAAACATAGATTCACAGAGAAACCTCCTCTCTTTTCATGATTAGGCACCATAAACTCATTCTCCACGTTGGGATAAATGCCATTGATGCTTTGGTTTACAAATAAAAGCTTCTCTTTCAACCATTTTTTAAAATTAAATTTCGTTTGTTAATTAGGGCAAACACACGTTCATATAGTAATCTCCATTCTTTTTATGATTAGGCACCATAAACTCATTCTCCTCATTAGGATAAATGGCATTGATGCTTTGGTTTCATTAAAAAGCATTTCTTCTCACCATTGTTTAGAATCAAAGCTCATCTGTCAACTAGGACAAAGACAGATTCACATAATAATCTTCTTTCATTTTGTGGTTGGGCATCATAAACATATTCTCCTCATTTGGATAAATGACATTGATGCTTTGGTTTCATAAGAAAAGCTTCTCTTTCCATTGTATTTAAGAGTTAAAGTTCATTTGTAATTAGGACAAACATGGATACACATAGTAACCTCTTTTCTTTTCATGATTGGGCACAATAAACTTATTCTCCTCGTTGGGATAAATGGTATTGATGGTTTAGTTTACTAATAAAAGCTTCTCTTTCAACCATTTTCTTAAATTAAAGTTCATTTGTTAATTGGGACAAACACGCATTTATATAGTAATCTCCATTTTTTTCATGACTAGGTGTCATAAACTCATTCTTTTCATTGGGATAAATGACATTGACACTTTGGTTTCATTAAAAAGCATTTCTTCTCACTATTTTTTAGAATCAAAGCTTGTCTATCAACTAGGACAAAGACAGATTTGCATCATAATCTCTTTTCATTTCATGATTGGGCGCCATAAACTTGTTCTACTCTTTGGGATAAATGACATTGACGCTTTAGTTTCATAAGAAAAGCTTTTCTTTCTACCATTTTTAGAATTAAACTTAGTTTCTCAATTGGGACAACCACAGATTCACATAGCAATCTCCCCTTTTTTTTCCATGATTAGGCCGTAAACATATTCTTCTTATTTAGATAAATGACATTGATGCTTTGGTTTCATAAGAAAAGCTTCTCTTTCCACCTTTTTTTAGAGTTAAAGTTTATTTGTCAATTAGGATAAACACGGATTCACACAGTAACCTCCTTTCTTTTCATAATTGGGCACCATAAACTCATTCTCCTTATTGGGATAAATGACATTGATGCTTTGGTTTCATTTAAAAGCATTTCTTTCCACCATCTTTTTAAATCAAAGTTTGTCTACCAACTAAGACAAAGATGGATTCACATAATAATCTCCTTTCATTTCATGCTTAAGCATAATAAACTCACTCTACTCATTGGCATAAATGACATTGATGCCTTGGATTCATAAGAAAAGCTTCGCCTTGCACCATTTTTTAGAATTAAAGTCGTTTCTCAATTAGGACAAAAACGGATTCATATAGTAATCTCTTTTTTTTTTCATGATTGGGCACCGTAAACTCATTCTCCTTATTGGGATAAATGACATTGATGCTTTGGTTTCATAAGAAACACTTCTTTTTCCATCATTTTTTAGAGTTTATGTTCATTTATCAATTGGGATAAACACAGATTTGCATAGTAATCTCTTTTTCTTTCATGATTGGGCACCATAAACTCATTCTACTCATTGGGATAAATGACATTAATGCTTTAGTTTCATAAGAAAGGCTTTTCTTTCGACCATTTTTTAGAATTAAAGTTCATTTCTCAATTGGGACAAACATGGATTCATATAGTAACATCCTTTCTTTTCATGATTGGGCACCATAAACTTATTCTCTTCATTTGGATAAATGACATTGATGCTTTGGTTCCATAAGAAAAGCTTATCTTTCCATCATTTTTTAGAGTTAAAGATTATTTATCACTTTGGATAAACATGAATTCATATAGTAACCTATTTTCCTTACATGATTGGGCACCATAAGCTAATTCTCCTCATTAGGATAAATAACATTAATGCTTTGATTCTATAATAAAAGTATCTTTTTCCATCACTTTTTATTGTTAAAGTTCATTTGTTAAATGGGACAAACACGAATTCAAATAATAGTTTTTTTTTTCATGATTTGGGACCATAAACTCATTCTCGTCATTGGGATAAATGACATTGATGCTTTGGTTTCATAAGAAAGGCTTCTTTTTCCATCTTTTTTCTAGAGTTAAAGTTCATTTGTTGATTAGGACAAACACGGATTCACAAAGTAATCTCCTTTCATTTCAAGATTAGGCACCTTAAACTCATTCTCCTCATTGGGATAAATGACATTAATGCTTTGGTTTCATCATAAAAGCTTCTTTTTCAACCGTTTCTTAAAATTAAAGTTCATTTATTAATTAGGACAAACGCGGATTCATATAGTAATCTCCTTTCTTTTCATGATTGGGCACACCATAAACTCATTCTCCTCATTGGGATAAATGATATTGATGTTTTGGTTTCATTTAAAAAGCATTTCTTCCCTCCATTTTTTAGAATCGAAATTCGTTTGTCAATCAGGACAAAGATGAATTCACATAATAATCTCATTTTTTCTCATGATGGGCTCCACAAACTCATTTTACTCATTGGGATAAATGACATTGATGCTTTGGTTTCGTAAAAAAAGGTTCTCATTCCATCAATTTTTAGTGTTAAATCAATTAGGAGAAACACGAATTCAAAAAGTAACCTCATTTCTTCTCATGATTAGGCACCATAAACTCATTCTCTTCATTGGGATAAATGACATTGATGCTTTGGTTTTATTTAAAAAGCATTTCTTCCCACCATTTTTTAGAATTAAAATTTGTTTGTCAATTGGGACAAAGATGAATTCACATAATAATCTCTTTTCTTTTCATGTTTGGGCTTCGTAACTCGTTCTAATCATTAGGATAAATGACATTGATGCTTTGGTTTCATAAGAAAAGGTTCTCTTTCTATCATTTTTTAGTGATTAAATTCATTTGTTAATTAAGAGAATCACGAATTTAAAGAGTAACCTCCTTTCTTCTCATGATTGGGCACCATAAACTCATTCTCCGCATTGGGATAAATGACATTGATGCTTTGGTTTCATAATTAAAGCTTCTCTTTTAACCATTGTTAAAATTAAAGTTCATTTGTCAATTCAGACAAACACGGGTTTATATAGTAATCTCTTTTCTTTTTATGATTGGGCACTATAAAGTCATTCTCCTTGTTGGGATAACTGACATTGATGCTTTAGTTCTATTTAAAAGGCATTTCCTCCCACCATTTTTTAGAATCAAAGTTTGTCTATCAACTAGGATAAAGACGGATTCACATAATAATCTCCTTTCATTTCATGATTGGGCACTATAAACCCTTTTACTCATTAAGATAAATGACATTGATACTTTCGATTCATAAGAAAAGCTTCTTTTTCCACTGTTTTATAAACTTAACGTTTATTTCTCAATTAGGACAAACAAAGATTGACATAGTATTCCTTAATTTTTTCTCATGACTAGGCACTATAAACTCATTCTCCTCATTGGGATAAATTGACATTAAAGCTTTTGTTTCATAAGAAAAGCTTTTATTTCATCATTTTTTAGAGTTAAAGTTAATTTATCAATTACGACAAACACAGATTCACTTAATAATCTCTTTTTTTTTCATGATTGGGTGCCATAAACTCATTTTTTGCATTGGGATAAATGACATTGATGCTTTGGTTTCATTTAAAAAGCATTTTTCCTATCAGTTTTTAGAATCAAAGTTCGTCTGTCAATTAGGACAAATGTGGATTCACATAATAATCTCATTTCTTTTCTTCATTGGGCACCGTCAACTCATTCTCATCAATGGGATAAATGACATTGATGCTTCAGTTTCATAAGAAAAGCTTCTATTTCCATCCTTTTTTAGAGTTAAAGTTCATTTGCCAATTGGGACAAACATGGATTCACAGAGTAACCTCTTTTCTTTTCATGATTAGCCACCATAAACTCATTCTCATCATGAGGATAAATGGCATTGATGCTTCAGTTTCATAAGAAAAGCTTCTATTTCTATCATTTTTAATTTTAAATTCATTTGTCAACTGGGACAAACACAGATTCAAAGAGTAACCTCTTTTCTTCTCCTGATTGGGCACCATAAACTCATTCTCCTCATTGGGGTAAATGACATTGACGCTTTGGTTTCATAATAAAAGCTTCTCTTTCAACCATTTTTCAAAATTAAAGTTCATTTGTCAATTAAGACAAACATGGATGCAAATAATGATCTCCTCTCTTTGCATGATTGGGCACCATAAACTCACTTTTTGCATTGGGATAAATGGCATTGATGCTTTGGTTTCATTTAAAAAGCATTTTTGCTACCATCTTTTAGTATCAAAGTTCATCTGTCAATTAGGACAAAGGCAAATTCACATAATAATCTCTTTTCTTTTCATGATTGGGCACCGTAAACTCATTCTCATCATTAGGATAAATGATATTGATGCATTGGTTTCATAAGAAAAGCTTCTCTTTCCATCATTTTTTTAGTGTTAAAGTTAATTTGTTAATTAGGATAAACACTGATTCATCTAATAATCTCTTTTCTCTTTCATGATTAGGCATCATAAGCTCATTTTCCTTATTGGGATAAATGACATTGATGCTTTATTTTCATTTAAAAACCATTTCTTCCCACCATTTTTTAGAGTCAAAGTTCATTTGTCAATTAGTACAAAGATGGATTCAATAAAAAATCTTTTTTCATTACATGATTGGGCACCATAAACTCATTTTTCTCATTGGGATAAATGACATTGATGCTTTAGTTTCATTTAATAACCATTTCTTCCCACCATTTTTTAGAATCAAAGCTCGTCTGTCAATTAGGACAAAGACGGATTCACATAATAATCTCTTTTCTTCTCATGATTGGGCACCGTAAACTTACTCTCCTTATTGGGATAAATGATATTGATGCTTTGGTTTCACAAGAAAAGCTTTTCTTTCTATCATTTTTTAGAGTTAAAGTTCATTTGTCAATTGGCACAAACACGGATTCATCGAGTAATCTCCTTTCTTTTCATGATTGGGCACCATAAACTTGTTCTTCTCATTAGGATAAATGACATTAATGCTTCAATTTCATAATAAAAGCTTTTCCTTTAACCATTTTTTAAAATTAAAGTTCATTTGTCAATTAGGACAAATACGAATTCATAGAGTAATCTTTTTTTTTTTCATGATTGAGCACTATAAACTGATTCTTCTTATTAGGATAAATAACATTGATGCTTCAGTTCATAATAAAAGTGTCTCTTTCAACCATTTTTTAAAATTAAAGTTCGTTCCTTAATTGGGACAAATGCGAATTCACTTAGTAATCTCCTTTCTCTTCATGATTGGGCACTGTACACTCATTCTCCTCATTGGGATAAATGACATTGATGCTTTGGTTTTATACGAAAAGGTTCTCTTTCCATCATTTTTTAGTGTTGAAGTTCATTTTTCAATTAGGACAAACATGAATTCAAATAGTAATCTTCTTTTTTTTCATGATTGGGCACCATAAATGCATTCTCCTCATTGAGATAAATGACATTGATGCTTTGGTTTCACTTAAATGACATTTCTTCCCACCATTTTTTAGAATCAAAGTTTGTCTATCAATTAGGACAAAGATAGATTCACATAGTAATCTCCTTTCTTTTCATGATTGGCATCGTAAACCTATTCTCCTCATTGAGAAAAATGATATTGATGCTTTGCTTTCATAAGAAAAGCTTCACTTTCCATCATTTTTTAGAGTTAAAGTTCATTTTTCAATTAGGACAAACATAGATTCACAGACTAATCTTTTTTTTTTCTTGTTTGGGCACCATAAACTCATTTTTCTCATTGGGATAAATGACATTGATGCTTTGGTTTCATAATAAAAGCTTATCTTTCGACCAATTTTTAAAATTAAAGTTTATTTATCAATTGGGACAAACATGGATTCATATAGTAATCTCTTTTCTTTTCATTATTGGGCACCATAAACTCATTCTCCATATTGGGATAAATGACATTTATGCTTTGGTTTCATTTAAAAAGCATTTCTTCCCACCATTTTTTAGAATCAAAGTTCATCTGTCAATTAGGACAAAGACGAATTCGCATAATAATCGTCTTCTTTTTTCATGATTGGGCTCCAAAAACCATTATACTTAGTGGGATAAATGACATTGATGCTTTGGTTTCATAACAAAAGCTTCTCTTTCCATAATTTTTTAGTGTTAATTTTCTTTTATCAAATAGGACAAACACGGATTCATATAGTAATATCCTTTCTTTTTGTGATTGGCTACCACAAACTCATTCTCCTCATTGGGATAAATGACATTGATGCTTTGGTCTCACAAAAATAGCTTCTCTCTCCATTATTTTTTAGTGCTAAAGTTCATTTGTGAATTAGGACAAACACGAATTCACAAAATAATCTCATTTCTTTTCATGATTGGGCACCATAAACTCACTTTTCCTTATTGGGATTAATGACATTGATGCTTTGGTTTCATTTTAAACCAATTCTTACTACCATTTTTTAGAATCAAAATTCGTCTGTCAATTAGGACAAAGATGGATTCATAGAATAATCTCTTTTTTATTCATGATTGGTCACCGTGAATGCCTTCCCTTCATTAAGATAAATGACATTGATGGTTTGGTTTCATAAGAAAAGCTTCTCCTTACATCATTTTTTAGTGTTAAAATCGTTTATCAATTAGGATAAACACGGATTTACATAATAATCTCCTTTTTTTTCTTAATTGGGCACATAAACTCATTTTTTACATTGGGATAAATGACATTGTTGCTTTAGTTTCATTTAAAAACCATTTTCCCTACCATTTTTTAAAATCAAAGCTTAACTGTCGATTAGGAAAAAGATGGAATCACATAATAATCTCCTTTCTTTTTATGATTAGGCACCATTAACTCGTTCTACTCATTGTGATAATTGACTTTGATGCTTTGGTTTCATAAGAAAGGCTTTTTTTCCTACCATTTTTTAGAATCAAAGTTCGTTTGTCAATTAGGACAAAGTTGGTTTTGCATAGTAATCTCTTTTTTTTTTCGTGATTTAGTGCCATAAACTCATTCTACTCATTTAGAGAAATGCCATTGATGCTTTTGTTTTGTAAGAAAAGCTTTTTTTCCCCTATTTTTTAGAGTTAAAGTTCATTTGTCAGCTGGGGCAAACACGGATTCACACAATAATCTCCTTTCATTTCATGATTGGGCACCATAACTCTTTCTCCTCGTTAGGATAAACGACATTGATGCTTTGGTTCCATTTAAAATGTTTTTCTTTTGACCACTTTTTAGAATCAAAGTTCATTTGCCAATTAAGACAAACATAGATTCACATAATAATATTCTTTCATTTCAACATTAGGAATGATAAACTCATTCTCCTTATTGGGATAAATGACATTGATGCTTTGGTTTCATAAGAAAAGCTTTTCTTCCCACCAATTTTTAGAATCAAAGTTTGTCTATTAATTAGGACAAAGATGGATTCACATAATAATTTACTTTCTTTTCATGACTGGGCCCCATAAACTCATTCTACTCATTTGGACAAATGATATTGATGCTTTGGTTTCATAAGAGAAGCTTTTCTTTCCCCTATATTTTAGAGTTAAAGTTCATTTGTCAATTGGGACAAACACATATTCAAATAATAATGTCCCTTCATTTCATGATTAGGCCCCATAAACTCATTCTCTTCATTAAGATAAATGACATTGATGCTTTGGTTTCATAAGAAAAGCTTCTCTTTCCCTACCTTTTAGAGTTAAAGTTCATTTGTTAATTGGGACAAACATGGATTCATATAATAATCAGCATTTTTTTCATGATTAGGCAATATAAACTCATTCTCCTCGTTGGGATAAACGATATTGATACTTTGGTTTTTAACAAAAAGTTTTCTTCCCACCATTTTTTGGAATCGAACTTTGTATGTCAATTAGGACCAAGAACGATTCATATAATAATCTACTATCTTTTCATGATTGGGCCCATAAACTCATTCTACTAATTTGGATAAATAATACTGATGCTTTGACTTCATAAGAAAAGCTTTTTGCCCACCAGTTTTTAGAATCAAAGTTTATCTATCAATTAAGACAAAGACAGTTAACATAATAATTTTCTTTTTTTTCATGATTGGGCACCATCAACTCATTCTACTCATTGGGATAGATGACATTGATGCTTTGGTTTCAAAAGAAAGGCTTCTCTATCCACCACCTTTTAGAATCAAAGTTTGTTTGTCAATTAGGACAAACACGGATTCACATAGTAATTTCCTTTCTTTTCATTATTGGGCATATAAACTCATTTTCTTTATTAGGATAAATGACATTGATATTTTGGCTTCATAAGAAAGGCTTTTCTTTCCATCATTTTTTAAAGTTAAAGTCCACTTGTTAATTAGGACAAACACGGATTCACATAATAATCTCCTTTCTTTTCATGATTGGGTAGCATAAACTCATTTTTCGCACTGGGATAAATGACGTTGATGCTTTGGTTTCGTTTAAAAGGCTTTTCTTCCCACCATTTTTTAGAATCAAAGTTTGTCTATCAATTAGGATAAAGATGGAATCACATAATAATATCCTTTTTTTCATGATTGGGCACCATAAACTCATTTTGCTCATTGGGATAAATGACATTGATGCTTTGGTTTCATAAGAAAAGCTTTTCTTCTGACCATTTTTTAGAATCAAAATTTGTCTGTTAATTAGGGTAAAGATGGATCCACATGGTAATCTCTTTTCTTTTCATGATTAGACGCCATAAACTTGTTATACTCATTGGGATAAATGACATTGACGCTTTGGTTTCATAAGTAAAGCTTCTCTTTCCACCATTTAATAGAATTAAAATTCATTTCTCAATTGGGACAAACTGAGATTCACATAGTAATCTCCTTTCTTTTCATAATTGGGCACTGTAAACTCATTCTCCTCACTAGAATAAATGACATTGATGCTTTGGTTTCATAAGAAAAGCTTCTCTTCCTAATATTTTTTAGAGTTAAAGTTGATTTATCAATCAGGACAAAAATAGTTTACATAATAATCTCCTTTCTTTTCATGATTAGGCACCATAAACTCATTTTTTGCATTGGGATAAATGACATTGATGCTTTGGTTTCATTTAAAAAGCATTTTTCCTACCATTTTTTAGAATCAAATTTCATTTGTCAATTAAAACAAAGATGGTTTACATAATAGTCTTTTTTCTTTTCATGATGAGGCACTATAAACTCATTCTCATCATTGGGATAAATGATATTGATGCTTTGGTTTCATAAGAACAACTTCTCTTTCTATCATTTTTTAGAGTTAAAGTTCATTTGTCAATTGGGACAAACATGGATTTATAGAATAATCTCCTTTTTTTCATAATTAGGCACCATAAACTCATTCTCCTCATTGGGATAAATGACATTGATGCTTTATTTCATAATAACAGCTTCCCTTTCAACCATTTTTAAGAATTAAAGTTTGTTTATCGATTGGGGCAAACACAAATTCATACAGTAATCTCTTTTCTTTTAATGATTGGGCACTATAAACTCATTCTCCTTATTGGGATAAATGACATTGATGCTTTGGTTTCATTTAAAAAGCATTTCTTCTAACCATTTTTTGGAATCAAAGTTCATCTGTCAATTAGCACAAAAGACAGATTCGCATAAAAATCTCCTTTCTTTTCATGATTTGGCTCCATATACTCATTCTACTCATTGGGATAAATGACATTGATGCTTTGGTTTCATAAAAAAAGCTTCTATTTCCATCATTTTTTAGTGTTAAAGTTCATTTGTCGATTAGGCCAACATGGATTCACATGTATTATCCTTTCTTTCATGATTGGCCACCATATGCTCATTCTCCTTATTGGTATAAATGACATTGATGCTTTGGTTTCACAAGAAAAGCTTCTCTTTCCATCATTTTTTAGTATTAAAGTTCATTTGTCAATTAGGACAAACATGGATTCACGTAATAATCTCCTTTCTTTTCATGATTGGGCACCATAAAATCATTTTCCTTATTGGGACAATGACATTGATGCTTTCATTTCATAAGAGAAGCTTCTTTTTCCCTAATTTTTTAGAGCAAAGCTCGTTTGTTTATTGGGACAAACATAGATTCCCATAATAATCTTTTTTCTTCTCATGATTGGGCCCTATTTTCTCGTTCTCCTTATTGGGATAAATGACATTGATGCTTTGGTTTCATTTAAAAGGTTTTTCTTTCGACCATTTTTTAAAATCAAAGTTCATCTACCAATTAGGACAAACACGGATTCACATAATAATCTACTTTCATTTCATGATTAGGAACCATAAACTCATTCTTTTCATTGGGATAAATGACATTAAAGCTTTGGTTTCATAAGAAACACTTTTTTTCCCACCATATTTTAGAATCAAAGTTAATCTATCAATTAGGACAAAGTTAGATTCACATAATAGTCTCATTTCTTTTCGTCATTGGGTGCCATAAATCATTCTACTCATTTGGATAAATGACATTGACGCTTTGGTTTCATAAGAGAAGCTTCTCTTTCCTTTATTTTTTAGAGTTAAAGTTCGTTTGTCAATTGGGACACAAACGGATCTTCACAATAATCTCTTTTTTTTTTCATGATTGGGCCACATAATCTCATTCTCTTCATTAGGATAAATGACATTGATGCTTTGGTTTCATAATAAAAGCTACCCTTTGAACCATTTTTTAGAATTAAAGTTCGTTTATCGATTGGGACAAACATGGATTCATATAGTAATCTCCTTTCTTTTCTTGATTGGGAACCATAAACTCATTCTCCTTATTAGGATAAATGACATTGATGCTTTGGTTTCATAAGAAAAGCTTTTCTCCCCACCATTTTTTAGAATCAAAGTTTGTCTATCAATTAGGAGAAAGATGAATTCACATAATAATCTCATTTTTTTTTCATGACTGGGCACCATAAACTCATTCTACTCATTGGGATAAATGGCATTAATGCTTTGGTTTCATAAGTAAAGCTTCTTTTTCCACCATTTAATAGAATTAAAATTTCATTTCTCAATTGGGGAAACCTAGATTCACATAGTAATCTCATTTTTTTTCATTATTGGGCACTGTAAACTCATTTTCCTTACTGGATAAATGACATTGATGTTTTGGTTTCATAGGAAAAGCTTTTCCTCCCATTATTTTTTAGAGCTAAAGTTTACTTGTCAATTGGGGCAAACACAGATTCACATAATAATCTCTTTTCTTTTCATGATTGCGCACAATAAACTCATTTTTCCATATTGGGATAAATGACACTGATGGTTTGGTTTCATTTAAAAAGCTTTTTTCCCACCATTTTTTACAATCAAAGTTCATCCACTAATTAGGACGAAGATCGAATCACATATAATCTCCTTTTTGGTAATGATTGGGCACCATAAACTTGTTCTACTCATTAGGATAAATGACATTAATGCTTTGGTTTCATAAGAAAAGCTACTTTTTCCATCATTTTTTAGAGTTAAACTTTATTTGTCAATTAGGACAAACACGAATTCAGATAGTAATCTCATTTCTTTTCATAATTGGGCACCACAAACTCAGTCTCCTCATTAGGATAAATGACATCGATGTTTTGGTTTCATTTAAAAATCCTTTCTTCCTACCATTTTTTAGAATCAAAGTTCAGCTGTGAACTTGGACAAAGATGGTTCCACATATTAATCTCCTTTCCTTTCGTGATTGAGTGCCATAAACTTATTCTACTCATTTGGATAAATGACTTTGGTCCTTTGGTTTCATAAGAGAAGCTTCTTTTCCCCTATTTTGTAGAGTTAAAATTCATTTGTCAAATGGGACAAACACGGATTCTCATAATAATCTCCTTCCATGTAATGATTGGGCCCCATAATATCGTTCTCCTCATTGGGATAAATGAAATTGATGCTTTGGTTTCATGAGAAAAGCTTCTCTTTCCCTCATTTTTAGAGTTAAAGTTCATTTGTCAATTATGACAAACACGGATTCACACAATAGTCTCCTTTCTTTTCATGATTGGGTGCCATAAACTTATTCTCCTCATTTGGATAAATGACGTTGATGCTTTGGTTTCATTTAAAATGCTTTTCTTTCGACCATTTTTTAGAATCAAAGTTCATCTACCAATTAGGACAAACACGGATTCACATAATAATCTACTTTCATTTCATGATTAGGAACCATAAACTCAGTCTCCTCATTGGGATAAATGACATTGAAGCTTTTGTTTCATAAGAAACACTTTTCTCCCCACCATATTTTAGAATCAAAATTACTCTATCAACTAGGACAAAGTCAGATTCACAGAATAGTCTCATTTCTTTTCGTAATTAGGTGCCATTAATCGTTTTACTCATTAGGATAAATGACATTAATGCTTTGGTTTCATAAGAGAAGCTTCTCTTTCCCTTATTTTTTAGAGTTAAAGTTCATTTATCAATTGGGACACACATGGATCTTCATAACAATCTCTTTTCTTTTCATGATCGGGCCACATAATCTCGTTTTCCTCATTGGGATAAATGACATTGATGATTTGGTTTCATAATAAAAGCTTCCTTTTCAACCATTTTTTAGAATTAAAGTTCATTTATCGATTGGGACAAACACGGATTCATATAGTAATCTCTTTTTTTTCTTGATTGGGCACCATAAATCATTCTACTCATTTGGATAAATGACATTGATGCTTTGTTTTCATAAGAAAAGCTTATCTTTCCCTTATTTTTTAGAGTTAAAGTTTGTTTGTTAATTGGGACACACACGGATCTTCATAACAATCTCTTTTCTTTTCATGATTAGGCCACATAATCTCGTTCTCCTCATTAAGATAAATGACATTGATGCTTTGGTTTCATAATAAAAGCTTCCCTTTCAACCATTTTTTAGAATTAAAATCCGTTTATCTATTGGCATAAACATAGATTCATATAGTAATCTCCTTTCTTTTCTTGATTGGGCACCATAAACTCATTCTCCTTATTGGGATAAATGACATTGATGCTTTGGTTTCATAAGAAAAGCTTTTCTCCCCACCATTTTCTAAAATCAAAGTTCGTCTATCAATTAGGAGAAAGACGAATTCACATAATAATCTCATTTTTTTTCATGTTGGGCACATAAACTCATTCTACATATTGGGATAAATGGCATTGATGCTTTGGTTTCATAAGTAAAGCTTCTCTTTCCACCATTTAATAGAATTAAAATTTCATTGCTCAATTAGGGAAACCCAGATTCACATAGTAATCTCATTTCTTTTCATTATTGGGCACGGTAAACTCATTTTCCTTACTGGGATAAATGATATTGACGCTTTGGTTTCATAGGAAAAGCTTTTCATCCCATTATTTTTTAGAGTTGAAGTTCATTTGTCAATTGGGGTAAACATAGATTCACATAATAATCTCTTTTCTTTTCATGATTGGGCAAAATAAACTTATTTTTTGCATTGGGTTAAATGACATTGATGGTTTGGTTTCATTTGAAAAGCTTTTTTCCCACCATTTTTTACAATTAAAGTTCGTCCGTTAATTAGGATGAAGATCGAATCACATAATAATCTCCTTTCTTGTAATGATTGGGCACCATAAACTTGTTCTACTCATTAGGATAAATGACATTAATGCTTTCGTTTCATAAGAAAAGCTTCTCTTTCCATCACTTTTTAGAGTTAAATTTCATTTGTCAATTGGGACAAACATGAATTCAGATAGTAATCTCATTTCTTTTCATAATTGGGTAGCATAAACTTATTCTCCTCATTAGGATAAATGACATTGATGCTTTGGTTTCATTTAAAAATCCTTTCTTCCCACCATTTTTTAGAATCAAAGTTTGTTTGTCAACCTAGACAAAGATGGTTCCACATATTAATCTCCTTTCCTTTTGTGATTGAGTGCCATAAACTCATTCTACTTATTTGGATAAATGACATTGATGCTTTGGTTTCATAAGAGAAGCTTCTCTTTCCCCTATTTTGTAGAGTTAAAATTCATTTGTCAAATAGGACAAACACAAATTCTCATAATAATCTCCTTCCATTTAATGATTAGGCCCCATAATATCGTTCTCCTCAATGAGATAAATGGCATTGATGCTTTGGTTTCATGAGAAAAGCTTCTCTTTCCCCCATTTTTAGAGTTAAAATTCATTTGTCAATTATGTCAAACACGGATTCACACAATAGTCTCCATTCTTTTCATGATTGGGTGCTATAAACTCATTCTCCTCATTGGGATAAATGACATTGTTGCTTTGGTTTCATTTAAAATGCTTTCTTTTGACCATTTTTTAGAATCAAAGTTCATTTGCCAACTAGGACAAACACGGATTCACCTAATAATCTTCTTTCATTTTCGGATTAGGAACTATAAACTCATTTTCCTTATTGGGATAAATGACATTGATGCTTTTGTTTCATAAGAAAAGCTTTTCTCCCCACCATTTTTCAGAATCAAAGTTCATCTATCATTTAGGAGAAAGATTAATTCACATAATAATTTGATTTTTTTTCATGATTAGGCATGATAAACTCATTCTACTCATTGGGATAAATGGCATTGATCCTTTGTTTTCGTAAGTAAAGCTTCCCTTTCCACTATTTAATAGAATTAAAATTCATTTCTCAATTGGGAGAAACCCAGATTCACATAGTAATCTCATTTCTTTTCATTATTGGGCACTGTAAACTCATTTTCCTTTTTGGGATAAATGACATTAATGCTTTGATTTTATAAGAAAAGCTTATCTTTCCATTAGTTTTTAGAGTTAATAAAGTTCATCTGTCAATTATGGCAAACATGGATTCACATAATAATCTCTTTTCTTTTCATGATTGGGCACCATAAACTCATATTCTGCATTGGGATAAATGACATTAATGCTTTGATTTCATTTAAAAAGCTTTTCTTCCCACCATTTTTTACAATCAAAGTCTGTCTGTCAATTAGTATAAAGACTGAATCACATAATAATCTTCTTTATTTCCACGATTGGGCACCATAAACTGGTTCTACTCAATGGGATAAATGGCATTAATGCTTTGGTTTCATAAGAAAAGCTTCTCTTTCCATCATTTTTTAAAGTTAAATTTCATTTGTCAATTAGGACAAACATGAATTCACATAGTAATCTCCTCTCTTTTCATGATTGGGTACCATAAACTCATTCTTCTCAATGGGATAAATGGTATTGATGCTTTGGTTTAATTCAAAAAGCTTTTCTTCCCACCATTTTTTAGAATCGAAGTTCCTCTGTCAATTAGGACAAAGATGGTTCCACAAATTAATTTCTTTTCTTTCCATGATTAGGTGCCATAAGTTCATTCTACTCATTTGGATAATGACATTGATGCTTTGTTTTCATAAGAGAAGTTTTTCTTTCCCCTATTTTTTAGAGATAAAGTTCATTTGCCAATTAGGACAAACACAGATTCTCATAATAATTTCTTTCCTTTTCCTGATTGGGCCTCATAATCTCATTCTCCTTATTGGGATAAATGATATTGATGCTTTGGCTTCATAAGAAAAGCTTTTCTTTCCCCCATTTTTTAGAGTTAAAGTTCTTTTGTCAATTGGGAAAAACATGGATTCACACAATAATCTTATTTCTTTTCATGATTGGGCACCATAAGCTCATTCTCTTCATTAGGATAAATGACATTGATGCTTTGGTTTCATTTAAAAAGTTTTTCTTTTGACCATTTTTTTAGAATCAAAGTTCATCTATCAATTAGGACAACCACGGATTCACATAATAATCTACTTTCTTCTCATTACTGGGCACCATAAACTCGTTCTCCTCATTGCGATAAACAACATTGATACTTGGGTTTTTAACAAAAACTTTTCCTCCCACCATTTTTTAGAATCAAAGTTCACTTATAAATTAGGACCATGATGGATTCACATAATAATCTCCTTTCCTTTCATGATTGGGCCCCATAAACTCGTTCTACTAATTTCGATAAATGACATTGATGCTTTGATTTCATAAGAAAAGCATTTTCTCAACATTTTTTAGAATCAAAGTTCATCTGTCAATTAGGACAAAGACAATTTCACATAATAATCCCTTTCCATTTCATGATTGGGCGCATAAATTCATTCTACTCTTTGGGATAAATGACATTGATGATTTGGTTTCAAAAGAAAGGCTTCTATTTCCACCATTTTTTAGAATTAAAGTTTGTTTCTCAATTAGGACAAGCACAGATTCACATAGAAATCTTTTTTCTTTTCATGATTGGGCACCATAAAATCATTCTTCTCATTGGGATAAATGACATTGATGCTTTGGTTTCATCAAAAAGCTTTTCTCTCTACCATTTTTTAGAATCAAAGTTCGTCTATCATTTAGGAGAAAGATGAATTCACATAATAATCTGATTTTTTTTCATGATTAGGCACCATAAACTCATTCTACTCGTTGGGATAAATGGCATTGATGCTTTGTTTTTGTAAATAAAGCTTCTCTTTCCACCATTTAATAGAATTAAAATTCATTTCTCAATTGGGAGAAACACAGATTCACATAGTAATCTCATTTCTTTTCATTATTGGGCATTGTAAACTCATTCTCCTTTTTAGGATAAATGACATTAATGCTTTGGCTTCATAAGAAAAGCTTCTCTTTCCATTAGTTTTTAGAGTTAATAAAGTTCATTTGTCAATTATGAGAAACACGGATTCACATAATAATCTCTTTTCTTTTCGTTATTGGGCACCATAAACTCATTTTCTGCATTGGGATAAATGATATTGATGCTTTGGTTTTATTTAAAAAGCTTTTCTTCCCACCATTTTTTAGAATCAAAGTTCATCTATCATTTAGGAGAAAGATGAATTCACATAATAATCTGATTTTTTTTCATGATTAGGCAGCATAAACTCATTCTACTCATTGGGATAAATGGCATTGATGATTTGTTTTTGTAAGTAAAACTTCTCTTTCGACCATTTAATAGAATTGAAATTCATTTCTCAATTGGGAGAAACATAGATTCACATAGTAATCTCATTTCTTTTCATTATTAGGCTCTGTAAACTTATTCTCCTTTTTGGGATAAATGACATTAGTGCTTTGGTTTCATAAGAAAAGCTTCTCTTTCCATTAGTTTTTAGAGTTAATAAAGTTCATTGGTCAATTATGACAAACGCGGATTCACAAAATAATCTCTTTTCTTTTCATGATTGGTCACCATAAACTTATTTTCTGCATTGGGATAAATGACATTGATGCTTTAGTTTCATTTAAAAAGTTTTTCTTCCCACCATTTTTTACAATCAAATTCCATCTATCAATTAGGATAAAGACTGAATCCCATAATAATCTCCTTTATTTTCATGATTGGGCACCATAAACTGGTTCTACTCAATGGGATAAATGGCATTAATGCTTTGGTTTCATAAGAAAAGCTTCTCTTTCCATCATTTTTTAAAGTTAAATTTCATTTGTCAATTAGGACAAACATGGATTGATATAGTAATCTCCTTTCTTTCCATGATTGGGTGCCATAAACTCATTCTCCTCAATGGGATAAATGGCATTGATGCTTTGGTTTAATTCAAAAAGCTTTTCTTCCCACCATTTTTTAGAATTGAAGTTCGTCTGTCAATTAGGACAAAGATGGTTCCATATATTAATTTCTTTTCTTTCCATGATTAGGTGCCAAAGGTTCATTCTACTCATTTGGATAATGACATTAATGCTTTGTTTTCATAAGAGAAGTTTCTCTTTCCCCTATTTTTTAGAGATAAAGTTCATTTGTCAATTAGGACAAATACAGATTCTCATAATAATCTCTTTCCTTTTCCTGATTGGGCCTCATAATCTCATTCTCCTCATTAGGATAAATGATA
>JBBYHK010421190.1:10813-22431 GCA_038382065.1 Adansonia grandidieri
ATTTTTAAATTATATTTTTCACAAACATTTTTTAAATACATTTTTTCAACTCAAACTTTTTTCAACAAATTAACCCTTAATCAATTAAGGTTTTCAATAAGATTTTTAAGTTTGAGTTCAAATTAATTTTTAATTAAATTATAATTATAAAATATAAAAAAACTTAATTTTTTTTTAATAATTAAAACAAGCGATTCAAATCAAATGGTAAGTAAGCCAATTTCTTCTAATCCGAATCTTATTAGATCGAATCCATGGAGAGCTCTAGTTCCAATGACATGCTAATGGCTTTTTTTTTTTTTTTTTGTAATGGGGGGTGGCAGAGGCTCCATGAAAGCTACTTTCAATTCCTTGCAAGCCTAAAGAGACAGTGATGAGTTTATTTTATTTTAACAGTTTCATACAAATGTCCAAAACTAAAAACATTAAAACAAATTGACTCAACCAAAATGGGAAGACAGTGGTGGGACCATTGGTTTTAATTGAATTTCCAATTCCACAACTAAAAAAATTTGATAATTCATAATTTTTTTCATATTTATTTTTTATTTTATTATATTATAAATTATATTTAAAATATTTTATATTTATATAAATTTTGATATAAATAATAAAATAAATATTACATCGTATTTTAATTTTTTTTATTCCGTGTTTGCCTTCTCATTTTCTCAAAATGTGACCACGGACTCGGAGTATGTACTCACATGTGGGAAGCAGTTTCCCTTTGTAATGGTCCTCATAATGGTAAAACAAACAATCAATGCCCCATTAGAAAGCTTTTATGCATAAATCCACCTGAATTAAAGTTTGATTCACTTCATTCATGATGATTTACAATATATTTTGTTTCTTTATCTTCATATTAAGATACTCACAGATTTTGATAACAATGAAAAGAGTTTTTTATCATTGGAAATTGAAGATTGTTGAGTTTAATCGAATGGAAGTTGGACCAATAACACCCACCTCCACTATAACAACCAGGGCCGGCCGGCAGCCACCATCAAATTTCAATCCAATATTCCTTAATGATGAGTGGGTTTGAACGGAAAGACTATGACTTTGCACCATATTTGGACTTAAAAGGAACGAGGTGGTTTCACATTGCTTAATTTGACAACTAGGGGAGTCTAGCATACTCCAAATTCATCCTGCCTGTGCAAAATTCTCTAGCATTGAAGAACAACAACAACAAAAAACAAAGGAAAGGTAACTCTCTACCACCTTATATTTTGCATGTCAAATCAACACCCAAAAGCAAAAGGTATAAGGTTCCTCAAGGTTGTTCTTTCATTGCCCATAACAAAACAATATACTGGTTTTTTTCTTCTCACTCATCAATTCCCTTTTCTCTAATATATATCTGTTAAAAGCAACTCAAGTTCAACTTCAAAAGCTAGTTTTTGAAATTGAGTTTGAATTTTTTTGTTTTAAAAATAAATTAATATCAATTATTATATTTAAGTTTCAACATGTCTTTTATGTGCAAGTCAAATAAATGATTTAAGGAGATTATATACGAAACCAAGTGTAATAAGAAAAGTACAATCTAAAGAATAATAACATACAACTCAATAATTAATAAAATACCAAAAGGAAAAAAAAATATTAAAGGGAGAAGTGATTGTCAGAATTCAAACATAAACACTTTTGTACATTGATAATTTAAATTATTAATTATCTCGAAAACTTAAATCGAAAAAAAATCCAAGTACTATATTTAAATTCCATTCCAACAAAATTGAAAATATTTTTTTGTTTACCAGGTCCATTCTGCAAAGCCAAAAGAAGACCCCTTTCCATTAAGTATATGGAAAAGCATAGCAAATAAGAAAACAAAGATTAATCCGTACCCCTTTATATCATGTAAATCCTTATCCTCCAATTTCAGCTCTCCTTTTTAACCCTGTATATAAATAAATCGAGACAATTCTCCGACAGAACAAGTTGCAGAAATTAAAGTGCAGTTGTGGACATGTCAGAGAAGACAAGATTCTTCCAATACATTACCCACCAAGAAAAAAGTTCACCCCCCCACCACCATCTTTTCACATAAGGTTAAGAAGGAAGCTGTAGGTCACAAATATCATTTCAAGATCATAGTGATGGGCTTTTGCATTGTTCATATCATCATCTTTTTAAGTTCATGGAAATTATCAAAGATTCCATTGTTTTACATGGAGATAACTGTGAGAATTACTAAAAAATAAAAGATGAAAAGACAAAAATCAAAGGAGGAAATGGGTCACTTTTATTCCGAAGAGTTGTTTCAACGTTCCATCAGTACAAGTATAGACAAAAAAGGGGAAGAAAATACAGTGCAAGGGGGGGGGATAGAAGAAATTCTGTACCACATCAACAACTGACCTAATTGATCAACGCTAAAGTCCCTAAACTCTAAACTACACCTTCATTTTCCATCCCTTCTCAAATGATCTGTTAGACAAAGGACTTTGGTTTGTATTCCATGTTGCTCCGACTCTTCATTTTTCTTGAAGTATCGATGTTTGACACCCCGTATATACATCCAGGCATGAGTATGTGGATATGATTTTCCAAAAGCCCTCCAAATACATCGAAATCTTAGAAAAAATTAAACATACCAGTATCAGATATATACTCGTGTCTAACAGTTACACTTGAATCTGAGTAACATAGTTTGTATTTTTTTTTTTTCTTTTGGTGTAATCCGTCACCTCTGTTATGTTACAGATCATTAGTCTACACATTTTTTAAACAGTCCTACTTTCTTTACAAGTAAAATAAGGGTGATGGAATATGGAAATAACACCATTAGCTTTACAGCTAAAGAACAATTCCTGCAAGGTTAAACAATCTAATTTTAAGATCAACCTGAAATATTTGGCAGGAAAATAAGTCCTGAAGGAACACTAATGTTGCTTAGGGTCCACTTTCTCCCATTGATATCGTCCAGGAAGTGGCTTATCTTTCACTGGATCAAAGTTGTACCTGCAAATAAACCGACAAATAGTTATACAAAATTTTCAAACCATCATGAAAGTTAGAAGTAGGGTGAAATAAATGTAGTATACTTCTCAATAAATTGTCTTTGCTGCACTTCTTCAGCAACGGCAAAGAACTCATCCATTTCATGTGCTGTTGGGATGTTCTGACTCAATGAATTCTGTACTCTCTGGTTAGTCTCGGCTGAGCTGGTAGGTCTAGTAGTGGAACCAGGGGTTCTAATGCTCTCTGGGTCCCTTATCAAGCTGCAAGGAGTGGATTCTCTAGTGCCCCTGCTCGAAAACAATAGCTATTATTGGTTAATGAAAACCGAAAAGTAACAGAATCCAAAGGCAAACACTCGTTTCTACAAAGCCAGTAACTATTCCTTTTTTTTGGTTTCGCTTTACATCTACTCCCAAACAACATTGCATGGAGAAGCAGACTGTACCAATCATTTGAAAAATAACAACAAAATATATTAAAGCATAAAGGTTAGAGAAACTCTTTATCAACATTCAAGCAAAATTGCTCTGCAATTCCCGGGGGGGGGGGGGGAGGAGTAAATGAAAGATTTTTCCCTTGTTTTCATTTTGTTTTGGATCCTGCTTCCACTTTGACATGCTTCAATCGCCAATATTTCAGCAGAAGAAGACTTAACAAATACATGGAGTTTAATATACACAACAAAAAATCACAAAAACCGGCAGTTTTGTAAGGACAAATTAAGCTGACAGAGACCTTGGGGAGGGCCTTGGGTTAAAACTGAACGCGATAAAACTTATCACAGTAATCTTGCTTAATCAAGCAAATAGTAAAAAAAAAAAAAAAAAAAAAAGGAAGAAAGTAAAATCAAACAATATCAAGCAAAGATAATAAACTATACATATACATATAAATAGACCGACACAGTTTCGAATTGTCAGAATCTCCTGAATATCAGATTATATTCATCCATTAACTAAATAACTCTTGTAAGAATATACTATGCTCAAAAGCATGGAATTTTAAAGAAAATTAGAACTGCGTCTTTCCAAAGAGACAAGCTCAACCAGCATATTAATCCACAAGAAAAAGGAAACAAACAAACAAGGGTTTTGTAAATTTTTATCTAGAAATCGTCACGGCTTCCACCACAAGGCAAAGAACAAAATGTGTCGCTTCTTTCAATTAGAATAATGTAGCAGCAGCATACATGCCTAAAAATACCTATACAGAAGAACCTAGTATAAGATATATCTTATTTATATGACTGCATAATTAGACAAACCCAAGTTTTAAAAGCATAATTAACTAAATTTAAAGTAAAAAAAAAAGCATGAGGCAAAAATCAATTACATTAACAAAACAAAAGAGGTTAAATGATAAAGGAAAGGATGGTAATGACATAGTTTTGTTTTCAGAAACAATGGTTTCTGTCATAATACAGTTACTTGCTTCCACCAAAATCAGAATATCAAAATTTCAGAAGTAACCAAAACTGTAAGCAGCAAAATAATAGCTATCTTTAGCTTGCGACACAATAAAGGACATCAGCTGACTGATTTAATTTCTCAGCAGGAGAAGTCTACAGATAAAATTGATTCAAGAGAATCTTACATCATAAATATTATTTTTAAACTTTCTTAATAAAAAAGCAGTGGGAATAAACTAAGAAAAAAGAACTAAAATTATAACCCAAAACTGAAAATGATTTTCTTATTTATCAAAGTTCAATCAGCACCATTAAATAACAAAAAAGAAAAACTATGAAAGCTCTATAACCAAATAGCAGAATCCCAGTAGATATTAAGGGTTTTTTTCTTTTCTAAACTTTTCATGCTTTGGCTGGTGAATCAAAGGGTTTAAGACATTAAGAAGAAATAAAAGCACAATTCAATAAAAATACACGAAATATATCTCCAAATATTTAAAATTCTTCCTCAAAGTAAAGAACTCAAGAGCTCAGTTGAAGTAAAAGTTTCTAACTTTTCTTGGGTCCTAAAAAAGCAAGTAAAAAAGTGCAAATTTTAAGTCTTTTTCATGTAAAAAAAAAATTAGCAATTAAAATTAATGCTTCAATAATAAAAAAAAAATTAAATAACCAAAGTTTCCCATAAAAAAAAATATTATATAATTTAAAAAAGAAAAGAAAAGAACAGAGCCAACCAACCTCTCTCTAGCTTCAATGTCCAAAACATTTTCTCCAAAGGAAGCTTCAATCCCACTAAAATCCTTGCTCGCATTATTATCGTTAAAATTACTATGGTTAATAATATTATCATTGCCATCATCCTCTTGCACAATTTGTTCTCTTCCAACTTCACCTTCCTTACTATTTTCCGAGACAGAATCCGACCCGCCACGCACATGAACCCGAGAATTAGAATTAGGGTTAGGATTACGATTATGATTACGGTTTTGCCCAGAGCTCTCCTTCTTACTCCCCTGTTGCTGCTGGTTCTGCTTCTGCCTCTTCAAATCATGGTGGTGAACCGGAACCGGCGGCTTCTTTAACCGCCGACTACGCAGCTGGAGATACGACCCGTCCCCCGTAGCCGGAGTGGAAGCCGCCGACGCCGTCGCCGAAGATGTCAAGGATTTCTGCAGCCGTTGAAGCGCGAGTGTTTTAGCTCGGGTCCGAACCCCAAGGGAAGACTGCGAGACTTCCATTACGGCAACTTCACCTGCAGTTTTGGCCTTCCTAATGTACTTTCCCATTTGGGTTCCAAATTGTTAAGGGTTTTGGGTTTTTGGAAGAGCGAAGATTTAAGCTCTCATGAGACAGGGAAAAGAGAGAGAGCGAAATGAGAGGAAACGAAAGGAAAAGGAAAGAAAAAAAGGGAGAGAAATCGTGATTTTAACAGTTGTTTGTTAAAGAGAGAGAAGGAAAAAAAGAGAAAGGGGGAAAAAACTAAAAGAAAAAGGTAAGGTTGGGGTGAAAGGAAGGAAAGGTTCCACTTTTCAGGTGGCTAGATTATTTATTTACTGCTTTAATTGTACTTCCAATTTCTCTTTTCATATATCTCGTGATATTTACATTTTGTATTTCATTCCATCATTCAACGTAATTTATATATATTTTTTTCAAAAGATTATTATATAATAACTTCTACGAATAATGATACTTAGATATGCTTAAAAAAATAGAAATTATTATAATCTATAATTTATAATCTATAACCCATATTTGTTTATATATATACATCAAAATATAAATGTAAATATTGATTTAAGTTACCACCAAAATGATTATTGTTGTTCATTGAATAAGTTAAGATATAAGAAGACTTCACTTAGATGACTAAGAGTTTTTATTTAGGTTAACACTTCAAACTTAAGTAGCATTAGTTTATACCAGCAAAATATGGTTTATACTCAAACATTCTAAACAACTCCAATCTTGACATAGCTTAAATGTATATAGGTTCATTATAGTAGTTTACTGTCTTAAAAAATATATATTATTTTATATTTATATCCGAAAGTTATTATCCCTTCGGTTGAAGGGGATAACTTTCAAACAAGAAAAGCAAACGCTCGGCAATTATTATTTTTTTCTTTCTAAATTTAGTTTAAGCAAAATAAAAAAATAATTATTCATATCAAGATTTTAATATATTTTTGCATTTGTATCGTATTAATGTTATTTTTTATATTGTGTTAATGTCATGTCCAATATTGTCAAGTATAATTGTCATTATTTTAATAACTCTTAATTTTATGCCAGGTTCATCTTATATAAATTTTAACCGTTTATTTAAGCCCTATGAACCAATCAGATTTACTTATTGTAGACTAGCATTTAGTAATTTTATGTAACATACATTATTTGATATTAATGTAAAATAAGAAATTTCTACATCCATAAGTTCTACATAAACCTATGGAACAAATTGGCCTTGTAAAAGAATTGTAAAGTATTACAATTATGGTATACTTATGCATCACAGTCGTGTATCTAAAAACATTTTCGTTATCGTATTGTCAAAATAGGACATTAACAATGTACAAAAATTGGCATAGGTTAAGCCTCCATGCATATGATGCATGCAACTAATCTTATAAGTTGAAGTACTATGATACTTGCGGATAGCATATGAATGCTTGTTATGAGAATAAGTTCACTAAACATGATCTGCTATGAGAGTTTCATTTAGTATTTCACTCAAGTGTCATGGAAATACTCTTAGGTGTCAGTAGTGTAAATGATCCTCACACTAGTAACACCGGGTTACCTTGTATATGGATTCTCAAATTAAAGATCATCGTGAACAGGTCCACTTTGATGGATACTAAAGGAAAGGTGGTTTTGGGTATGATATCAAGAATATTAAAGAGTGGTCCAGAGAGCATTCATCACCCAAGTGATATGATGGGACATATCTCACTTATTTTTGGCTCGTTTTAACTCAAAAGTCCCTGGCTAAGACAATATAGATTGTGGAGTTAACACATAGAGGTTCCAAAACTAATATAGGAAGGGTTAATAGTTCACATGAACCATCCTTTTACCTTCTCTAGTATATATGATTAAATGATTGAATTACATTGAGATACTGTACATTTAAAGGCTCTTCAAAACCAATTTCACTCACCCTGCATTTTCAGTGACCATGATACATTACTAAATGCCAATCTTGATCTATAAATATGAAATGTTTTTAACCAAAAAATTTATACTTATTTTTGATGCAACGGGGACCTAATGGGTCAATAATATAAAGGTAACTTTGTGGAATTAAAATAAGATTGGTCTTAATTACTTAAAAAAGTAAAAGTTACTTAAGCCTATTTTGAATTATGCAAGGGCAAGGGAGTTAAGTGTAATTAACCTAAGAAGTTAGCAGCACTCAATCCTAGGTATTTAACCCTACTTTTGCTATCCTTTCACCTTCCTAAAAAAGTCATTTGTATTGATTCACCTCCTTAAGCCTCTTTGTAATTTTAAAAGAATAACGTTTATTTTTTTGCTTGGATTTTTTGTTTGTGAAGTTACTCTGTAAGGAAAGTTTGCAAAACTTAAATTATTAGCATAGTTTCTGGCAAAGTAAGGTCTCATCCTTTTGAAGGTTTTTCGAGCCACCTATAGATCACCATTGAAGGTTGAACATGTGGATAGCTTTGGTTTGCAACAATTGAGCTTGATATACAAGAATGAAGTAGAGACTAAGACTAATATGATGAGATGACATCCTTAAAAGTAAGGCATGATTTTTAGATCTTGAACTTTTCTTGCATTTAATGGATCAATCAAAGGCTTATGAGATGATTCATCTAAAAGGAATCTTGTATTCCTAATTCAAAAATTTTAAAGGATTAATGTGTAAAATAAATCAAGTATTTACATGAAATTACATGCGTAATGGAAAAACATCAAGATTAAAAATCGGATTCTTTCAAAATCTTTAAATCGTGTTTACATGCGATTCCAAAAATTTTTCTAGTAAAATCTTTAAGAAACGAGATCATAACTCCTTAATGACTTGTAATTTGATGGAAAAATCCTTGCAAGAAGATCTACCAAGAAAGATCACATCCAATCCTTTTTCAGATCACAAGCATTCTAAATGCAATGCCTCCATCGGTAATGCATACGGATAGCAAGGAAAACTTCTCAAGGTCCTGGATTTCTCTAATACTAATAAAAGATCTTAAGTTCTTAAATAAAAGATATATTTTCTTGCTTTTTTTCCCAAGAAAAAGGGTTAACAATATTTTTGCTAAACAAATGGGAAAAACCACTAAATGCAACAATTACGGGATCTCTTAATTTTTCTTCTTTGGCCATAACAACTCAAGAACAATTCTTGATCACCAAAGATAATCTAAAATCAAGAGGCAAGAACAAAAAAGTAGTGCAGCTAATCACATTAGCCTTAGCCAAAACTTAGGAGTTTCTTGAACAAAGGTGGCACCAACTTCCTTAGAGATTAGCCAAAATTAAGGTTTTTCTCAAAATTTACTTGGCCAAAACATATTAACAGTGTATTTATACATTGTTAATTAAACTATTAAATACTAGATTAAGATCCACTTAACCTAATGGCTAGCCCAAATTAGTTTCTAATATGGAGACAGGTAAAACTTTTTTTTACCTAGTCCAACCATGATTAGGCTTAAATATTAATTAATTAATATCTTGGCCTCATCTATCACCTATTTGGGCCCTAATATGCACCTAACCTCAGTATGTGTTTAACTGGGCTTTGTTCAAAACATGGACTATTAAATTAACTCGACTGGGTTTTGGCTAACCTTAAATTTACATACAAAGATATTAATTCTCAATTAATTTTCTTGTCTAAGTAAAACGATTTTTATTTCATGTAAATTTAATTAAATACTTATGAAATAATTATTTTTTTGCTAAAAATAATTATCAAATAATTATCTTAATAACCAACAACTAAATTTGGTCATTATTAAGACAACCCTAATGAAATGTCTATTATTTGACATTATCTTGATAAGTCAAACATATCTTTCCTAATTAAGACATCCTTATCAGATTTCATAAATATAATTTATGTTTTAAATAAACTTAATTAAACTAATTCAATTAATTCTTCCATAATATACCTTTTATTTAATTAAGTAATTAAATCTCGATTTTAGTCTAATTAATCTGTCCTACTGTGTGTGACCTATTGAGTTTCCAACATATTAGCCGTGAATATAATTAATTTTATTAATCATAGTCAAGGCTCAAGAACGAGATCTAGTAACCTATCATAACCATCCAAATGTTGAAGAGTCAAACATGACCTTATTAAAACCTTTCAATGACTAGCCTATCAATGTAATTCGGCCCTTTCACAAAATATCTTGGATTGAGCATAAGCTTGGTGCAGTGTTTGCTCATGTTTTAATCCATATTTATTTCTGTCACTCATGGTTAACGATATGAATTTAAAGAAATAATTTCTCTTAAATTCATCATGCTTTAGGCAAAAACTTTAATCCTATGAACTAGGAGTGGTGAATCCTCTCTAGGGCACTTATCCATTTTCCTATGCTTCATGTCATACCCAAAGTACACTCTCCTTGGCACACTTTGTTGTGACCCATTTTAGATAAATCAAAGCATGACAGTCCACATACAAAATGAATTGTTATCACAAGTCTAAAGACTAGTTACATGGCTGCCATATGAGAACATTTCCACAAACACTTGAGTGACTAATACCAAATAAAGTTCTCACATGGACCATGTTTAGTGAACTTGTTTCCATAAAACAAACACCGACATGTCATCCCAACTATCCCTTATAATGCAACCTCTGAGATAGGTTGCTTACTTCATAAGTAAAAAGGCATAACACGTGCTAGTCTTTAAGCATTGCCAATGGCCCATCTTGGCAATACGATGATAAGGAATAGTTTTAAACTTTGATGCATAAGGATCTCATAATTATAACTCATTACAATTCCTTTGTAAAGTCTTGTATGTTCTATAGGTTTCATCTAATTAGTGGTTTTATGATTGTCAATCATGCCACTAGCATGAAGGAAAACCTTATATCACTACAATTGTAGTGATGGGTTTGCATTATTGATTATATGCCCTTAAGTCTAATCTAATTGACTCTAAGGCATATTAACTAACACCATGGACATTGTTAGGAAGTTTTGCTTACTCTATTGCATTATGTATTTTTTTTTTTGGTTTAGATTTCTTTTATTGTAAACTAGCTTAGCTAGAACCAAACAGCGAACATATGAGGTTTGAAATTATTCTTGCATTGGCATGTTTGTATATTTATATCATAATTATATTATTTTACATTCAAATATGTTTGAAATAGATATCATTAAGTCAAATTATGTTACATTCAAATATCTTTTAGACAATATCAATTTGTTCTAACATACATATGATAATTTTTATATTTTTTTTGTTTCAAAAGAAAATACTTATTGAAACATTTTCATTTTCATTTTTATTCTTCCTTCTTCTTCGAATATTCATAGATTCTTCTATAATGTCTTACTACATAAATTATTTATAGAAGTTTGATAATTTTGTTAAAGACTATTTAGTGCTTAATGGAATTTGTCAGTGTAATACTAGGGGTGTAATCGAATCAAGCCAAGCTTAAGTTGTAAGAAACTAAAGCTTGACTCAAAATTCAAGGCTTGAATTTGATCTTGTTTCTTTTTTAAAGCCCGAGCTTGATTCGAGATAAAAACTAAATTACTTGAGCTTGATCAATTAAGCTCGATTAGACTTGTTTACATAATAAAAAAAATAAACTCAATATGCATCCTTGACTTCAAACTTGATCATAGATGCTTCAGCTTGAACTTGAGTTAGAGACTAAATTTAGATTTTTAAATATTAATTAAAAATAAAAATATATATTAAAATAAAAAAGCTCGATTAGGCGTTAGGCTTGCCGGCTACTTAAATCAAGCATTGTTAATACTCAAATTTGGCTCACTTAATAACTCTAGCTCAATTCAACAACGACCAAGCTATATTTGAATTTTTCTGGAGTCGAATCTGAATAGGTCGCAACCAAAAGTATCTCGTTTATAACCCCTACGCAATATGCAGTCAATCATTAGTTTTCATTGTATCATTGAGATTTGTAGTCAATAACTTCTTTGCACATCTATGGTGGAAGCAAATAAAACCTTAAAGAAAGTGTTGTTAATGCACAACTTGA
>JBBYHK010421410.1:0-27387 GCA_038382065.1 Adansonia grandidieri
CATTTCGATCTTGGTTTCAGCTTGTACTGGCTGTACTATTAGTTACCAGCTTGTTTTGGTGGTACCGATCGAAAATAGCTATACTAGTTGGTACATAATATAAGCTTATAAAAAAAGTTAAACCAACATTGATCTTAATTCTGATGAATATTATACATAACTACTTATAAATTTGATGAATATTATACATACCGGTCGATATGTATTAGTTTTGACATATAATGGTACTAGCGATAGTTGATTTCATTTCGATCTTGGTTTCAGCTTGTACTGGCTGTACTATTAGGTACCGGCTTGTTTTGGTGGTACCAGTCGAAAATAGCTATACTAGTTGGTACATAATATAAGCTTATAAAAAAAGTTAAACCAACATTGATCTTAATTCTAATGAATATTATACATAACTACTTATAAATTTGATGAATATTAGACATAATTATTTGTAAATTTAACGATTATTAAAAAATTCTAGCCTTACTACTTAACTGATATTGATTTTCTTATATTTGATGAAGTTTTTTTAGAACATTATATATAATTGATGAATATTTGATATATAAAATTTATTTAATCTCATTTATTTCATATTTGAAAATATTTTTCATATATATATAAATTAAAAATATTCAAACTCCAATAAACTCAAAACGGTATACCAAAACACACAGGTACTAGTGTGCACCTATACCAAAACAAAAACGATACATCCACCGGTATGGTACTGACTACCTTGGCTGCAAAAATAGTACATTAGCCAATGAAATGTTGTAAACTCAGCCTCTGGTACAATGACTCATCAAACTGTACAAGATAAATGACTAAATGCCCCTATTTAGCTAGGTTTTTTATGACCAAAATATCTCCTATATAATGAACATTTTGGCTCAATGCAACACACTTTTCATTCACCTTCACATGCTTTTCCATAGCCAAAAGATATTATTCTTGTAACTTCTCTTAGTAGCCCCTAAAAATCCATCAAAACCCCTTATTTTCAACCATTCTTCCTCACCAAAACCCTCTTCACCGTAAGCATAACCTTGAGCTCATCTTTGATCCTTCTTGCTAATCTATAACAAAGAAGGAAAAAAAAAAGTAAGCCAAATAGCCACTGAAAGCTTGGAGGTTTACTATAAAACAAGGAGTAAGTGAAAGCTTGAAGCTTGGTAAGAGTAAAAACAAATTCTTGAAGCCTTTCGTATATTTCCATACCCTCATCTCTTATTTCATTTTAACTTATTATCATCTCATTTTAGTAAACCCGATTCATAAGACCATCACCTTCTAGTAGGATTCATGCATTTTGATCCTTGCTTATACTGGTGGGATGCTTTTCATGCTTTGATAATGTTTTGATGATATTTGGATGAAAACAAATTCCATCTTTCTTTAATCTTCTCAAAATAGCCCCTATATTTTTGTTTCATGACATTATACCCTATTCTCCATGCTTAATCTTTGATAGTATGCTTTATTTTAACATGTTTTTGACAATGTCCATGCATTTAAATGCCTTTAATCATGCTTTATTTGTTGAAATGATGAAAACATTATTACTTGTGATGCATGTTAAGATGAAAGGTTTTCACCATGTTTGTAGTTCATTATATGTTTGTTTAAATGCCTCTTTGATATGTTTGTTTGAGTGCTTGTTATTTTGAAAAACCCCTAAGTTAGACTATCATTTATCTTAATAAAATAAAATTAACGTTGGCTTAATTTTTTTCAACGTATTAACTGTTTAATCTTAGGGAAAATCAATCTTACATGTTCGAATTAATGGCCTAGTAAGGCAAAATAACTCTGTGTTGCTACCCCCAAAAAATTTTTTCTGCTTTGTAATGCTTTTGAACCCTTGTATCTTAACTCGAGGGCATGGGTTATGGGTCATCCACTCACCCAATTGCCTAAAACTTTAGCTGTCTGACTCCTTGATATGTGTCTACAAAGACTTTGCATTGTAACTGTATCATGGACCCTTATTGTCGGACAGTCGCATGTCTAATATCTTGATATGTGTCTAGAAAGCCCTAAGCCCGAAACTCCCTTGTTTCAGTACCGACAGCACTGTGACCCCAACTTGAAAAAAAATTTTCAAACACTAAACAACTTTTTTGGAATTTTTGGTATTTTTCATTTTAAGGGTATCAAATTGAATTTTTAAGGTACCTCGTTTGCCCTCGGATACACTCGGACAAGGGAGTAATGATTTTTTGAATTTTCTCTATCTAGAACCCCTGAAATTAGCGATCAACTTTTTGTTTAAGCCATTTCAACCCACTAGATGATTTTTTAAAATTTTTTCCTAGCAACTACATGAAATTCCCTTTTCAAATTGATATCATTTGTGATTTTAACTATTCCAAATGAGTTCAAAATGATTTTTCAAAGTTCACAATACCTTTTTCCTAAACATGCTATATGAACCAAGTTCAATTTCAAAAATTATTTTCATCTAGAATTTGATTTGCTGGGATTTTCAAATATTTTTACATTGATCCTTGCTAAGCTACCTTTCTAACAATACCTTGGTTGCCACCTAGAACCTCAGGATGAGCTCAAAATAAATTCAAGAAGATGAATAGCATGAAGCTATCCCTATTTTTTACTTTAAGCAAAATTAGTTAAGTTCCCTAAATTCCCTTTTTGAGGTATTCGAATGCCTTGAAATAAGCCAGAATAATTTCACCCTAGAGTCACGTGTCATAATACGGGTTTCACTAGGCTTAATTCAAGGCCCAACACCCTAAGAAAACAATTAAATTTTGTCCTTTATTTAAATTATCAATTTAATTCTTTTTAAAATCCATCTTTTATCAAAAAATACCCAAAAATACTTTATTTTTCCATAATTTTTCACCCAAATGGATTTTTTAACTATGATTTCAAAATTCCTTCAAAATTAGTTTTTTTTCTTTCGGCCATCTTGAATATTTAAATAAAAATCTCTATTTTCATGCCTTAAATGACCAACGAGTCCAAACAAATCTCAAAATTGTTAATTGGTTATTTCTAGATAACTGAGGACAATTACGAGGTACATTTTGACCATCTCTCCTTTCTATGTTTTATGTATTTTCTTTATGAAATATTTATTTCTTTATGTCTTATTAGCACATTTCCCTTGGTGGTGAAAATTTTGTATTCACATATTCAACTAAATCATTTTTGAAATCATCATGGAAATGTTTTGTATCAGTATCCCTTCAGTGCTTGATATGGAACACCATTTTCAAATGAAACCCAAAAATGTTCTAACCTTACCTTTTGCCATTCTTTTGAGTTATGTAATGGTATTAAATTCTATTTACAAAAACCAAATTTATTATTTTTCAAAATTCATGCATCATATAAAGAGGATTATATATGAATAGTGACATAACAAAATTAAGAAAACCAAGATCGAGATATCATATGGCCAAAAGTTACCAATTTATAGTGTTGTAGGGTGCTAATCCTTCCCCACATATAATCGACTCCTGTGCCCACCTATTTGAAGGGATCCTTTCTCGTTGAACTCATACATATGTAGGATTTTAAAAATCAATAAAATATAAAGAAAATAGAAACAAAAGCAATAAACACAAAAATAACCGAACTTTCTTATGGATATTTAGTAAGGCAATTACATAAGTAAACTTTAAAATTTTTAATTCAAGATTCAAACATCCATATGATTAGAAGTTACGTTGATTTCAAATGTTGAAATCTGAAACAAAAAAAATTAAAAAGATTCCAAGAACTTGGTTTCTTTAAAGATTTTTTATGATCACAAACAGCATACATGTCTTACCTCAAACGCTTATCCACACAGGTAGTTGTTTAAACCTTCTTAAGGCCCAGTGGTTCTTCAATGCTAGCTAGAAGTCTTGCTAAGCCTCAAGAAAAAGGTAACTAATTTCTTGATTGAGCTAGAAACAAAAGAATGAAAGAAGCAAGATTGCACCAACAATAATGGTCCTTAAGGAAATGGCATAATCTTTAGGGTTTTGTGTAGGTAGTAATATTATTTGAGAAAACTAATTTTTTTCTTGATAAAATATATTCTCTCAATATATTCAGTAGCCTCCTATCTCAAAATTAGGTTAAAAACTCATTCAAACCTCTAGGCCATCATATATATATATATATATATATATATATATATACTAACCGATCTACTTCTAGTTAGATTTAGAATTGAAAAGTTTTGACCTAATTAAAACTCCCCAAAAAAAGTTAAACTTTTTCTTGTTTCAAATTGATTCAATGGTCGGCCAACCTTCCCATCCTTGGCTAATTCCCTTTAGTATTAGGCCCAAAATTTGGCCAAAAAGCTTGGACCAATATCTGGCTTAACATAATATAAACGTTTCTGGGTTTAAGTGTTTCCTTGAATTTAACTTAATTATTTAAATTCTTTTTTATCTAAATAAATGTCATTTATTTACTAAATACAATTATTAAATAATTATAAAAATTAACTACATAAATTGGAAACATAATTTAGCTAGTATAAATACATCCTTATGGATTTAATCATTATAAAATTGCTAATTTAGTTAAAACCATTTTTAACTTAATTTTGATACTATTTAATATTAATTATCCAATAATTAATATTACAATAACCTTCCTATGGATAATAAATAAATTAATGAGATAGAAAATTAGATTCTCAATCAAATCCCGAGTCTAGGTGAAATCTCATTTCAACTAGAACTAGTGTTTATCCACCTTTATACGTTATGTCTTAATTTAGACACTATTAATAAGACTATTTTTTTCATGTCTTAATTAGGCAACAAAATCTAGATTTCACAAATCTAATTTTTTCTTATATAATTAAACTATTCAATTAAGTCCTTCATTCAGATTACCTTTTATTCAATTAAGTCTTAATTAAATCCTAGATTTAATTCAACAAATCTACCTTATTGCATGTGACCTGTTAGGTTCCTAACATATTAGCAATGAACACAACTAATTATAAGCATAGATCAAGAGCAGGATCTAGCAACCCATCATGACCACCCAAATATTGAAGAGTCAATATGACATTATCCAAACCTTTCAATAACCATCCATCAGTATAGTATAGTCCTTTCACCATATACCCCAGATTTAGCTAGCATGGTTCAATGTCTACTTATGCTTCAATCCATGTTAGATCTTATAGCTCGTGGTTGGTGATCATGAATCCACAAGGAAAGATTCCTTATAATTCACTACACTTTGGCAATAGACTTTAATCCAATTAACCATAGTTATATTCATTTACGATATGTCTCTATATTTCATTAAAAGTGGTGAATCCTCTCTAGATCACTCATCCATCCACCAGATGATTTATGTTATACCCAAAACCACCCTACCATAAGCATTCATCTATTGTGGACCTATTTATGATGGAATCAAAGTATAACACTCTTCATGTGAGATGACCTGCTATCACAAGTCTAAGGAATATTTTACATGACTAGCACATGAGAACATATTCAAAAGACATTTGAGTGACTTATACCAAATAGAGTTCTCATTTAGGTTATGCTCAGTGAACTTGTTTCTGTAAAATAAGCAACCTCATGCCATCCTAAGTATCTCACATACTTAAGTTTATGAGAACAATTGCTTACTTCTTATGTAAGAAGACATTACATAAGTTGGTCTTTGAGCATTGCCAATGCCCCATCTTGACAATATGATGACTAAGAACTATTTTGAAGAACTAGGCTTTGGTGCATAAAAGTCTCATAATTGCAACTCATTGCAATTTTTTTACAAGGCCTCTTTAAAGTTCCATGGGCTTAATCCAATCAGTATTTGCATGAGTGTCAATTAGCAACTAATAGGAAGGAAAATCTTTTATTACTATAACTAGCAATGTTTATGCAATTAATTGACTATGCATCCCTTGTCCTGGTCTGATTAGTTCAAGGGCATACACTAACACTACTAACTCTAGTGCAAGTAGATTGTAAAATTGAATCTTTAAGTTTCATGACTTGAGATTATTGATTTTAATAAGGCATTCGATCATACCTAGCCCAAATGATTAGTGGCAACTCCAAAATATTTGGCCACTTTGTAGTAACCGCTAAAAGCCAGTTGTATGAGTGATTCATCTAACATTCCCCCCATTCTGAGTACGAGAAAGACATCCTCTTTTCACCTTTTTATGCTATAAAATCCTGATCAACAAACACCTTTTATTTCCTCTTTAAGTCGAGCACATATTCCCATCAGCAAGGGGCATGTAGCTACAATAATCAAATCCCTAGTCTAGGTGAAATCATATTTCAACTAGGACTAGTGTTTATCCACCTTTATATAGCATGTCCTAATTTAGACATTATTTTAATAAGACAAAATCATTTTTTAAGTCTTAATTAGACAACAAAATCTAGATTCATAAATCTAATTTTGTCTCCAATAAATCTTAATTGAACTATTCAATTACATCCAAAATTACCTCTTATTTAATCAAGTCATACTTAATTAAATCTTGAATTTAATTCAATAGATCCAACTTATTTTGTGTGACCCATTACATTCCCAATATGTTGGCAATGGACATAAATAATTACACCTATAGATCAAGAACGGGACATAACAAACTATGATGATGACCCAAATATTAAGGGGTCAATGTTACCTCATCAAAACCTTTTAATAACCACCATGTCAGTTTAGTATGGTCTTGCAACCATATGTCTTGGATTTAACATAAGCATGGTGTAATGTCTACTTTATGCTTCAATCCATGTTAGATTTTATGACTTATGGTTAATGATTATGAATCTACAAGGAACAATTCCTCATAATTCACTATGCTTTAGCTAGAGACTTTAATCCAATAAACCAAAGTTAAGATCATTTAGGATATGTCTTCAATTTTCACTAGGAGTGGTAAATCCTCTCTTCATCGCTTATCTATCTACCATATGATTCATGCCATACCCAAAACCACTCTACCATAAGCATCCATCTATAGTGGACCTATGCGTAATGATCTCCAATATTCCTTATACGAGATGACATGGTATCATAAGTTTATAGACTGTTACACACGACTGACACATGAGAACATATTCTATAAGCACTTAAGTTATGAATTCCAAGTGGAGTTCTTATTTAAGCCACGTTTAGTGAACTTGTTTCAAATAAAAAAGCATTCTTATGCCATCCTAAGCATCTTACATACTTTGACTATGAGACTGGTTCTTATTTCTTAAGTAAGAAAACTCAACATAAGTTGGTCTTTGAGCATTGCCAATGCCTCGTCTTAACAATACGATGACCAAGAACGTTTTAAAGAACTAGGTTTTGATTCATAAGAATCTCATAATTGTAACAAATTGCAATTCCTTTGCAAGGCTTTGTTAAGTTCTAGGGCTTCATCCCATTATGTTTCCATGATAGTCAACCATGCCACTAGCATGAAGAAAAACCCTTTGTTACTTTAACTAGCTAAGTGTATACAATTAATTAACTATGTATACTGTGTCCTAATCTGATTGTTCGAAGGCATTCACCAATAATGTCTTACACTGAGTTTTCAACCATTTCATAATTCAAAAAAGTTTTATTAACTAATTTAGTTGGAACTCTATTTAAGACATAAATTAAAGTTTTAAAGTTTTACTCCATAAACTTAAGGGAAGATTATTATATCTTAGCATATTTCTTGCTATGTTCAAAAGATTCAGTTCTTTTTTTTACTTACACCATTTTATTGAGGTGTTTAGGCATGATGCATTAGGCTATAATGCCCACTTCTTCAAAAATTATACAAATGGACCTGGCATTTGACCATTTCAATTATCTCCCATAATATTCTCTACTACTATCTGACCTTATGTTCTTTCCTTTTTGTTTCTCAACTTCTACCTTAAATATTCTAAATGCATCTAGCGCATTTGATTTTTCAAATAGAAAATAAAGTACATGAATCTTGTATGCTCTTCAATAAATAAGATGATGTACTTTTGCCTAATAAAACCAACAATAGGAGATGGACCTAAATATCTTTAGGTATAATATCTAAAGTTTAAGTGCTTTTTTTAGCTCATTTAGTAAACTTAGTAGTTTACTTTTCCTTAATGAAACCAATGTAAATGTTAATATTAGTAAAATTAAGAGTTTTGAGGTCCTTATCATTTATTAATCTATTAATTATCTACGTAGAGATATGACACAACCTTTTATGCTACAACTTAGAGGATTTTTCATTTATAGCAAATCTTTTATTACCAGAAATCGTAAGCATAGTTAATAAACTATTCTCATATTTAAGATCCAAATCAACTTTATATAAATGATCATTTAAATGACAAAACCAATAAAAACATCATCCTTTAAAATTTCCACAACACCGCTTTTAAACTTAAGTTCGAAGCCTAATTAGTTAATTTAGAAATGGAAATTATATTTCTAGAAAAGAAAGGAACATAAAATGTTTGTTCAATATAAAAAATAAATCCAAATTTTAAAACCTAATAAGTCCCTATTCCTTCCATTTATGGAAGCATTCAATTTTCAAAACATATGCTCTTCTTATTTTCCTATAGTTCCCTTAGATTTATGGAGCCCTGCACGCTAGTGGAATTATGATTTGTTCCACTTAGTCTAGCCATTATTTATTATAAGTAATAATTAGAAAGAGATTTATAACATACAAAAAAAATGAGTTTACCATTCTTCTAAAGTTATTTCAAAAACTTTAGGCAGTCCTTTTGATGTGTCAAGGTTTTCACAAAAGAAGCATTTGATACCATTTTTCTTTATTAATGTCTTTCTTTTCTTCTTAGCCTTCAAAACACCTTTGTTTTTCTTGTCACCTTTATTAGCATGAGTCACTAGGTAAGCTAAATCTAATTTCACATTTTTCAACATCTCTTTTTCTTAAATACACATGATTAAGAGTTCATTAATGGACCATTTTTCTTTATGCATGTAATATGACATTCTAAATGGCTTATACTTAGAAGAGAGTTCAATATAAAAGTAATAAAGAATGACTCAGAAAACTTATTATCCAAAGTTCTTAACTAAGCATTAATTTTTCTGATTTCCATAATATGCTCATACACACTATTAAAATTATCATGTTCAATTCCTAAAAACTTTTCATTCGAGTGGCAACTAAAGCCGGATCGAATTTAACAAATTGGTCTTCAACGGCTTTCAAATAATCATTAACATGACACAATTTAAAATTAATCTCCAAACGGACTTACTTATATAGGATTTGATATGCATCATACTTTAGTAGTTACGTTTCACCTATTGTACAAACAAATATCTTTTCGCTTAAGCGCTTAATTTATTAAGGTTAGGTTTGTCCATCGAAAGCACTGAGTCAAGGTCTTTACACCTAAGAAATAGTGTAATTTTCTCCTTCCAAGCAAAAAAATTTTTATCATCAATTAGCATTGGAAATTTAGTAGCCTCATTAATCAAAATGGTAGAAACTACTACAAAATCCAAAACAAAATCATGCAAGGAAATAATACTTTAATTAAATAACTTACTTTATGTTCAAAAGTAAATTCAAACTTCTTACAGAAAGTGCATTATGCATATGAATTTATACAGCTTTAATGATAAAATCAATAACTTTAAAACACTAAAATTAAATAATTCATACCTATGGGCCTAGAAAAATTTTACCTTGATCCTATATTGTTTTATCCTTAAATCATTTTACAAAATTAATTACCTTCCTATAAGGCAAAATAATTAATATCATAGTATAAGCCTTATGAATGTCATTTACTATTTGTAGTTATTTTTAAAATATTTTTTTAAATAACTGTCAATTTATCTAAATAAAGTAACTTAAAGACTCGATGGTTAATCCATAATGGTTTAGATCCTTAACAATGATATCATAACTTTAAGCAGTAAAAATTTACATACAATAATGAATTTAAACTTCTCACGCTATAACATATTCCAAAATAATGACATAATATATGCATTCCATGACATGCATGCTTTTAATCATATAAAATATGCACAATATCATAATATATTATTTATTTCATTGCGTATGGATGTATACATTAAGATTGTAACTCCAAAGAAAAAAATAACATGTAATCATTCACTTTACATAGGTTGAGAGTACGAATTTATTCGCCATTTTATAAAAAGAGTACATAGTACCAAAATATTCTTAAAATGTCAAATATTTTATGATGAAATAAATTTATCGAATATTCATGCATAAATATATTTTTTATTCATTATACAAAGTTTTACATATTCTAAATATTTTATTAAAAAATTAAAAAAAATTTAGGCTAGGAGTGATCCGACACTATTAAAATTGGTATTTTTGACTTATAAAACTCAAAATATCAATTTTATGGTATGTACATGTCAGAGTTCATTTGAAAGGATTCGAGAAGGTGGATTTTAGCCATAAATTATCTTGGTTTTAGTTTTTTCGTTTTTATATATATATTGTCATTATTCACATGTAATACCCTACTCATGATGCAATTTTAGATATATTAAATTTGAGTTTTTATAGTAATATCATGCCTCTCTATGTAACCCAAGAAAGAAGAGAAACATAGAGGTTTTGATAAAATAGTTTTTAGATTAATTTGAAAAAAGATATTCTATGTTAAGCACTAGAGGGATACTAACGTAGAACATTGCCTTGGATTTTATGAAATTTGATTTTTCAAACATGGATGCTAAATTATCACTAAGAAAAGAAACATGTTAGTAGGCAAAAAGAAGTATAAGAAATAACACATAAAAATAAAGCACACAAAGCAAGGAAAGGAGGGACGATCGGTATGTACCTCACAATTATCCTCGGTCATTGAAAATAACTAAAATGACAATTTTAGACACGTTCGAACTTATTGGTCACAAAAGGCATGAAAACAAAAGTTTTGGTTAAAAAGCCTAGATGACCTAGAAAAGAGAAAATTTTAGATTTTTGAGTAAAGTTTTGAACATAGGGTTAGAGTATCCCCACGAAAAAGTAGGTTGGACTATCCCTTTAGAAAAATAGGGTTAGAGTATCCCTTTGAAAAATAAGGTTGAAATATCACATAAGAAAACTTTGAGTAAGTTTGGAAATTAGAATGTTTTTGGACATGTTAGGTAAAAGTGTAAATTTTAAATTAAAACATGATAATTTAAATAAGAAACAAAATTACCTTTGGAAAGTGTTTGACCTTCACTTAAGCCTTGAGGGATCCAACTGTGACACGTAAATCTATTAGAGAATTATTCGAACTTATTTCAAGGTATTCGAATGCCTCAAAAAAGTGATTCAAAAAAATTCATTAACTTTGATAAATGATGAAAAGAGAAGACAACATCCCACTATCCACCTTCTGGAAATTATTTTGGATTGATCGAAAGGTTTTTGGTGGAAAATGAGATACCATTTGAAAGGTAACTTGATAAGGATTAATGTAAAAATATTTCAAAAATCCAAGAAAATTGCTTTTTAGGCAGAGTTAATTTCTCAAGTTGGACATGATCCAGCACTGATAGCATGTGCAGGGGAAAGGATACAGTGAGCCTTTGAAAAATCACTCCATTCTCATTTCAAATCATTAAGTCATTGTAGTTTTCAAGAGAAATATAAAACAAATCTAGAAAAATCATTTAATGGGCTGAAATGCCCAAACGAAACATGAATCATCTATTCTAAAGGTTCTAGACAACAAAGGTTTGAAATCATAATTCCCTCATTTAGATTGATATGGGGAAAACAAGGTATTGTTGGAAAGGTAATTTGATTTCCATTAAAGGAAAAATATCATAAAATTTCATAAAAATCCTTTATGGTTTGAAAATAATTTTTGAAGTTGGTATCACTATGTCACCAATACCAAACAAATGGTTATTAGTTTTGGGGCCTTCTAATTGAGTGTAAATATTCTAGGCATCTGAATCTTTAGAATTTTGGGTCCATGATAGTGGACTAATAGACTATTCTAAATCTTAGAGAATAGGCTGATGAACTGCCCATTATCCATGCCATCGAGTCACATCATGAGGCTCAAAACGAAGCATCCAAGCAAAGATGTTATGAAATAAAACTTTTTCTTTAAGACTAAAAATAGATTTTATTTTGCCTCGTTAGGCCATGAATCCAAATATTGAAACTTGGTTTATCCCTAAGATTTGGAGGACTAATTGATGAAAACATTAAATCCATATTAATCTCTATTTATTAAAGATAATACGGGCTTAATTTGAGGGTTTTGAGAAAATAGATTTTTGCAAGCAATCATAGAGACATTTTAGCAAACATATGATAAACTAAACATGGTAAAAACATCACATATTAGCAAACATCCAAAACAAGTATCTCCTTATTTTAACAAAGGATTCATGGTAAAAATGCATTGAAATGCATAGTAAGGATCAAGGCTTGCTATAATGAATATCATACCATGACTAAGAATGGAAAAATAGAGGAAACATGATATGAAATGCGAGAACAAGGGCTATTTTGATGTTAAAATGAAGCATGGCATTTTTGTCATCCAAACAATATCGAGGCATTAAGAAATCATCAAAATCCATAACTACCATAACCAAGGCCATAATAATGCATAAAAGTCCTAACAAGGTCATGGTAACATGGATGGCTCACTAAACAATGGAGATAATGATAATAACAGAAAATAAATGAAGAATGGATAGAAAATTGATCCAAGAAGCTTTAAATCCTAGGTTTGCCTTTGAATAGAAAATAAGAGCTCACTTTCCTCTTTTTTTTTTTTTTTTGTTATTGATTAGCAAAAAAGAATGAAAAGAAAGGCTTAAGGGTTATAGTATTAATAAAGAGATTGGAGGGTAAAAATGAAGGAAATATGAGGTTTTAGAAAAGTCTTAGGAGGGGTGACAAGGGAGCTACAAGAATAGTATTTAGGCTAAGGGTGGAGAGTGTAGGAAGCCAATATAGTAGTGTAGTGTATATCTCTTGGCAAAGTATGAAAATCACAATTATATAGAGATTGATTTAGCCACCAAAATGACCAAACAATATGGGCATTTAGGACATTTGGCATGTATAACTTGGTGGGTCATGGTATTAGGGGCTAAGCTTTTACCCTTTCATTAGCGACTATACATTTCTTCTAGCCAAAGAATGTCATGCAAGGGCTAAGCAAATAAGCAATGTCTAGCTTACTTTTAAATAAATCAAGTTTTAACATAAAATGCCCATATGCCAAGCTTAATGGACCCTTTGAAAATGTTACAATCCAATGCTTAAGGCTCAAAACTAAATCCACATGATATGGATAAGGCTATGTCTGAGTTTGGATGACTTTTGGAGCCAAAATCACAACCAAAATTAAGTTTTAATCCAATAAAATGAAAAATGTCTCAAATTAAGCCAAAAAAGTAGTGTGTATCGATCCAATGAATTTTGTATCATACTCTAGGCAAAAAACCCAAAATGTATCTATATAATGAAGATTGTATTGATACATAACAAGACGTATCAATACAATTACTTGGGCATCGCTACATTTTGGCCAAGAATCACGATTTTAGCTACAACATAAGCCTATATTGATACGATTGGCTCATGTATTGATACACTAACTTATGCATCGATACAAATAGTGGAATTTTGAATTTTAATGATGTAAAGGCTCTATATTATACAAGTAGGCTCTTTATCAATATATACATGTAAAAATGTGGATATTTCATAACTTTGACTCTCCAAACACCTCACCTTGGCTAGGAATAGTGGGGACAGATCCATGCTCATCGAAACAAGTTCAATGGTGCCTTGAGTGATAACCTTTGATGCTTTAGACGCTGGCCCAAACAAAAGAAGGTCTACAAATTAAGTTCAATTTTTTTCTATTCTTTGTAACCTAGTCCATTTCATTTGAATTCTTCCATTTGATTTTCAATTAAGGACTTCTTGCACATAAATTTATCAATTATTTTTCTTAAACATATTCTTAAGGTCTTAATTTAAATATTTTCATTCATGAAATTTTTAATTAGAAATTTAGTACATGAATTTTTCTAATTGCCAACTTCACTCACTATTGGATTGCTTAAGCTTGGAAATCAATCCAAAGCTTAATAATCAAGTTCATTTGATTAATTTGACATATAAATTATACTTTCTACATATGATGTTAGTTTTCATAATTTTTTATTTTAATTAGGATTTTAATTATATATTTTATTATTTATTTCATATTTTCTTTCACTGTGGACATACTTTACAAACTTGATTAGATACTTAATCCTAAGCTTGTCTAATTTTGTTTATTTGATTAAACTAACATATAAATCATACATTATATATATTATATTATATTATTTTTCCTAAAATATATTTAATTTTAATTTGATTTCAAATTTATTTTGCATTTAAGTTAATTTTATTTTCACGCCAAAATCCACATGGCTTCATGCACCATGGGAGTAAGTCATATCCAACCCATCTTTCCCCAATTCCTATATCATCCAATGATATTTCATGCATGTAATAGTAGGAGTAAAGCTTATGTAATTTGAGTAGATAAAAAACAAAAAAAAAATTAAAAAGGAAAAGCCAAATCCAAGAAAGCTTTTGAGCCCTTCTGTTGGCTTTTCAAAAGAAAAATGGTTTTTTTAATTGATTAGAAAACAAAAATTTATCTTTATTATGCTTGAAAGTTTTTTTTTTCTTTATTGAATTGTCATTTTTACCAAAGGTATTCTCTATTTATATTCTCAATGTTCTTTTTCATTCATTCTTCCATGACATCTCATTTTCATTATTTTTTATTTCAAAAAGAAAAAATTGTTCTCTTTTGGTAGCTTAAGAAGCCTAACTTTGTTAGCTAAAAGCCATGATTTGGCGGTTTCTACACCATTCTTATTTAATTTACGTGGAAATGTATTTTTCAAAACTTTAAAATGTTTAATTTATCTCCATGCAAATCATTTTTTTTAGTATTCTAGTATGTTTTCCCTTTCCCATGAAATCATGAAGTTTATACTTATATGTTTATGTATTGTTACCATTTCATGCATTATGATGGCAATTTGACCTTAGTAGTGTTTAGGATGATCTCTTTTATGCCATACATGTAGGAATTTTGAAGGAAAAAATTTTTTGGTACTTTTTAGTGAAGATTGAACGTTAAGGGGTTAGAAGCTGATTTCCCTATTTAAGACCATTAAGGACCATTTTACTATTCTTGAAACTTATAAGGGGCTACAAATAATTTTCTCAAAATTTTCAAGGCCTTGAAAAGGTACTTGTATGCTTTGGCGAATGGTTTACAGGTTGTTTTATAAAGTTTTTATTTTTTAGGGTAAAAATTGAAAACTTTTTTTAGGCCTTCCCTTGCTTAGCCAAATGCTCATGGGTCCCTTAGGGTATTTTTCATGCATTTTAAATGTGTTAGAGGACATTCTTTGCATTTTTAGCCAATTATAAGTCTTTTTATAATTTTAGAAAGTCTAGGGACTAACTTGTAAAGATTGTAAAATTTTTTCTAAGCCTTAGGTGTTAGGTTGGATGGTATTAGGATCATTAGAAGAATTTTCCATGCTTGTTTTGTTGTATTTTGATACTTGTTTGCAGTTTTTAGTCATTTTGGGATTAAATTGAAATGTTAAAAAAGTTTAAAATTTATTTAGTAAACACCTTGGATCTAAAGGCTATTTAACACATTTCTCACATAAATTACTCATTTAGGGTATTTAGGATACTTTAGGAATATTTCTAGCATTTGTAATCATTTTGGGGTCAATGTGTAGTTTTTAAAAGTTTAGGCACCTTTTAACAATTTTTGTATTTTAGGTCACATTTGCCATTTGAGTTTCTAATTTAGGGTATGATTGTCATTCCATATCATTATCGAGTCTTTTAAGGTCATTGAGATACTTTTATGTTAGAAATATGCTTTAGGGATAGATTAGTCATTTCATGATATTATCGAGTCCTTTAGGGATACTGAGATACTTTCATATTGAAGGTATACTTTAGAGGGCTTTATAGTAATTTTACCTTAGAGTCGAATCTTTTAGGGCCATTGAGGTACTTACTTATCAAAGGTGTATTGTAGGGGACATTTTGGTTTCCTCAACCAAATCCAAGTCTTTTAAATCTAGTTTCATACTTTTTGTCGAAACTGAGTCTTAGGGCATGTTTTTATTATTTTTCTATGAAGTCAAAATTTTTAAAAATCAAGGTGATGTCTTTGAGTTAAAGTAGTACATGAAAGTCTCTCAACATATGAGAGGGGTTTCACAAATTATTTTAATTATGAGATACCCTTCTTAATAAGAGCAAAACTGAGATTTTTTTAATTTCATGAAACAAAATTTTTGATTTCTCTGGCTTCAACTGACGAGGTACGAATGATATTTTGATTTTGAGAATATTAAAAACTTGATTTTCTCAAATGAAATAATAAATTTGGTCCGTGAAAATTTTTAAATAAGAGAATCGTAATTAAATACTAGATACCAAAATTGAAAATTTGAGATTTAAGTTAATAGTAATTAAAAGGACTGATTTTTAGACTCAAGAGAGGGATTGATTCTTACTCATGATTGTAATCATCTCCCAAACCATTTCACATGATTTTGGTATTAATGTGGACCTCAGATTTTGTTTTTGAATGTTTTGTAAATCTCAAAATATGAACCCTAATAGGTAACCAATCTCACCTAGCCAAAACTAGATTGGTGGCGACTCCAAGTCAAATTATTATTTTATAGCGACTATTTAAGGTCAAGTTGAGTGAGCGATTTACCTTGATGACTCGATCCCCAAATATGAATGGAAAATAATAAAGAAACGAGGGATTCACCCACCTTTAAGTTCAACAGGTCGAGTTTCGCATCCTGACCATGTTGTGATGCACCATCTTGTCAAACATCCTAATTTTTTAGTAGATAAGGAAGAAGTTTAATAACATCACTAATGTTAAATACAATGTACGTAATTAGAGATGAATAGCGAAGAAGTTATATGTGAGGAAAAAGTTCTTACTTATCATCGGGCAAAACTTCTTCATAATTCAATAATACATGCAATTTTGTAGCATCGTACTAATCATGATCTAGATAACAAGAATGAGCCTTTTTAGGGCCAAAATATTTTCATGAGTGTGAAAAAATTGAAAGTCATCCCATGAGATCAACATCTCCCCTATCATCATTTCGTGGCACTCAGAAAATATTATTTCTACATTTGGGTCAAAATATAAGAAGTAGAATGTTGAAATCTTTCATAACATATGGCTCAACTGTAGACCATTCCATACATGCAAGATTTTCACTTGTTTTTAGACGATGTAAGAACCTAAAATAATAAACTAAAACTTCTAATATTCAGGAATTTAAAGAATTATGAAAAAGATGTTATACATCCTTCTACATTTTTAATTAAGTTCCTTTCAAGTGGATACATCCATTGATAACGAATAGGTCCACCTACTTTTGCCTCTATGGTAAGTGATTAACTAGAAGCTCCATTGAATAAAAAATATGGGAGGAAATATTTTTTCTAACTTACAAATGGTTTCGACAATATTGATTTCCCATAACTCCATCTGTTCCACATGAATTTCGATTTGCATGAATCTATGAAGAAATTACATAGCTCTAAAATTGTATACCATATTGTGTTTGGAACAAAATCACAAAACAATTGAAAGCAATCATTGCATAAAAATATAAAAATCATTACTTTTCATGCCATAACATCTCCCATTAGCCACATTTGCATAACGCTCAGTATTCTAAGGGAATCTATCTAAAAGTCATAATTGCCTAACCCATGCACAAACTCTTTTTTAATCCTATCTACTTAATATATAAAGAGCTTTAGGCTTGTATGTTCCATTCTTTTCAACCAATTTTAAATTAGGTGTTTGCACAGTAACGATAAATCCATTCTAGCCTTTACATTATCTTTTGTTTTATATTGACATCCTCATTGTATTGAAAGCATAATCAAACACATTCTTCTTGCATGTATGACATCAAGATTATGATTAATGAGACTAGTGTGCTAATATGGCAGCTTCTAAAATCCCTGTAACTTATGTTGGCTGCATTTTGTTCCAATTGCAATTTTCAAAATGTTGTCAATCCTTTTCAAAATTGTGTCACCAAATAAACACTTAATAGAGGTTCATGATAGGAAGAATTTTCAATGACAATCAAACCAACATGGTTTCCTACCATAATGCAATATGAAAAACTTAACATGTTCATACAATAAGAACAAGCTAAACTTCCATCTGTACTCCATCCTAAAAAATTCCATAAATGGGTAAGTCATTAGTCAACCATAATAATGCAGCCTTTAATACAAAATTTTGTTTGTATACCCATAAAAAAATGGACACTTTCATTCCACAACAACTTTAACTCAAGTATCACAGGTCTGAAGAACACGTCAATATTCTACTTTGGATTATTGAGACTTGGAATGCCCATATTAAAAAGCAAATATAGTCATTTCATACACATCCACAGAAGAAAATTATATACATAAAGCACGACCGATCAACATGAATATGGTTTTGCTGCTTGGGTGAACAAACAAAAACCATCTACGCATAAACCTAATCTCACATTCTGAGATTCAACTACAATATATGGGTGGGTATGATAGAAATCTTGCCATGCCTACCCATCAGCTGGGTGCACCAATGTTCCATCATCCCTTCGATTGTAAGCATGCCAAGTCATATGTTGCAGTGATTGTTGACATATATAACATTTGCAGTCTCAGAATTGGAAACAAGTAATGAAGAACCTTAAATAGAACTTATTTTTCCTTCCCCATAGTTGATCTATTATTTGGTTTACATTGAGAATGGATATGAACCTAACAATACATCAACGTGCGAACTCATTATAAAACAACATGCAATTGTTTGGGCAAACATGTATCTTAACATTATCTAATCCAAATTTTGCCATCTTCTACTTTATTCTATAAAAATTCTCCAACAACCTATCATTTTCTAGAAGCATTCCTTATATAATAACTAACAATTGATTGAAACATGATTCACTCTAGTTGGATTCAGGCTTCACATTTAGCGATTGTAAGATAGAGATAAAGTTATGTGTTGTGTACATCCCGACCACAATGATTCATCCGATTTATTCAATAAAGAGTAATAATTTTTTGACATTAAAATCGATTCTTCGTCCCTACCCATGGTCTCATCAATACTGCTATAAGCACCAAAGTTAATATTAACACCAAAATTAACATTCATATTAAAAGCATCTGTAACCATTTTAGCATAAAAATTATCTCTTTCAACATCAACGCTATGATTGATTTCATCATGATTCATAGATGATTGATCTTTATGAATTTCCCCGTGTACATCCGAAATTAAGTAATTTTTGCACAAAAACATCTCTAATAGAGAGGTCGACATACCACATCAACATCCATAATTCGATTATATTGACACCTAACACAAGGACATTTAATTCTATTGTCTCTGATATAGTTACTATTATAACAAGCAAAAGCTATAAATTGTTTCACTTTATTTAAATACTCATTATCAATAAACCCTCCACCATTCAACCGATTATACATCTAAGATTTATCTATTTCTAACAATCTAAGTAAAATACAATATATATTAGTTACTTAATTAATTATGTTTTTCAATATTAAGTTAAAAGAAAGGACAAACTGATATTTTTTTTGGCTTAAACAGAGAATCGTTCACTTATTCAATTAAAATTTCCAGTTAGTTTCATATAATGTATATAAGAATTGTTCTAAAATTTTCATAACATAAATGTTTCTTAATTTTTATATTTATATTTACATAACATTTATATGTAAACATAAAATAAAAATATTATGTGTACATATTTTACATAATTAATTTAAAACAAAAAAAATTATTATAATTAAGAAAAATATAACGTAAGAATTCTATAGCATGATAAGTTATGCAACGATGAGCTTAACCACTGACAAGAAAGAGAATAAGATGCCATAGCTTAAAAAATAATATATTTATTTATAACAAAAAATATATTATATTAACAAAACCATTAATTACTAAACAATATATTACAAATTAAATGAAAATATTAAAACAATTATATTAATTTTTATAATATATATACTTTTTGAAATTAACTATGCCAAATAAATTAATTATATTATTTAATTATAGTCCAACTACCCTAAACCCGATATATCAAAAATTATATCTACAATAATTATTAAAACAAATATTATTCAAAAATATATAATACAATAACAACTACTTGCAATACAAAACAAATATAACACTCAATTAACTTTAGAATTCTACTATATTATAATTAAAATAAACAAACAATGAATTTTAAATCTAAACTGAAAACTTAACTGTAAACATAAAATACATACATTTTTTAGTATCAATGATAAAAACCAAACCTAAAATTCATACAACTATATTGAAAATCCTATAAAAGCATGAGAAAGTCACTTAAAAATAATATAAAACACAAAAAAATAAGAAAAGCTAGAAAAAATTTTGAAAATAATACCTAAACACCCCTAACTTGAACATAAAACTAGAGAAATCAAAGAAACCAAACCCTTAATTCAAATGAACATATTGAAAACCCTATAAAAACATGAACAAATTACTTAAAAAGAATATAAAAAGCAACATAATAAGAAAAACTAGAAAAAATAATCAAAATTATACCTTAAAGCCCTTAAACAACACCCAAAAACCAAAGAAAACTCCCAAACTGTTGTATATGGCTCATATAATATTACATACAGAGGTAAATGGGCTAATGCTGGAGCGGAGCGGAGCAACAACATCTGCCTTTTATAGGGTCCATGGATAGATAGGTTGAGGGTGCGAGGCAACGCATGGGAGGTACAGTACATGGGCAATTTTATAAAATTATACTGGGTAGGGTTAGTATAAATATATGGTTAATGTAACCCTAAATTAAGTAGTGAATAAAGCAGTAGCCTCCGCTCTCGAGGACGTAGGCACATTGCCAAACCTCGTTAAATCTTTGTATTGATTTTTTCTTCTCTTTTCTTTGTATTTTCATGATTCCTTGATTTTTAGATTCAACAACTGGCATCAGAGTTGGGTTAAGATGGTGAACTTTGTTGCAAAATTCGATGTGGGAAAATTTGATGGAACAGGCAATTTCAGATTATGGCAACGGAAGGTGAAAGACTTGTTGGCACAGTAAGGGATGTTGAAAACACTGAACGAAAATAAACCATAGACTGTGGAAGATTTCGAATAGGAGGAATTATAGGCGCGAGCAGCGAAAATAATTTGACTATGTCTGTCAGATGATGTTTGTACCATATTATAGATCTCACGTCCCTAGTAGAGGTCTGAAAAAAATTGAAGAGTCGGTATATGTCTAAGTCCCTGACAAATAAATTGTATCTGAAGCAAAAATTATATGGCCTGAAGATGCAGGACAGTACAGATCTGGCACAACACATCAATTTCTTCAATCATATTATTAGTGATCTATTAAGAATTAAAGTTAAGATTGAAGAAGAAGACAAGGCTATGATTTTGCTGTATTCGTTACCTCTTTTGTATGAACACCTAGTTACTACACTTACATGGGGAAAAGATACAATCAGTGTGGAAGAGATTACTACAGCACTGTTAGCCCATAACCAACGTAAGCAACATTCTGCTGATACTACCCAAAACAAAGGGTTGTATGTGAAAGGGAACTAAGAACATGGAAGAAGGCAGAGTAAAGATACTGTAACCAAAAAGAACTTCAGGTCAAAATCCAAGGGCAGAAAGAATGTTCGATGTTATAAGTGCCAGAGATGGGGCATGTTAGAAAGGATTGTCCAAATAAGAAGAAGCAAAATAATGAAAAGAATAGCGATTCGTCAAAATCTGCTAATGTGGTGCAGAATGATGATTCAGATGACAGTGATAGGGATTCTCTGTCAGTCTCTTCATGTCAACTCATGGATTCATGGATTTTAGATATAGGGTGTTTGTTTCACACGACTCTCACAAGGACTGGTTCGATTCATATAACTCATGTAATTTTGGTTTTGTCTATTTGGGTAATAATAAAGCTTGTGCTGTTACTAGAAAGGGACAAATCAAAATTAGGATGCATGATGGTGTTGTTAGGACGTTGTGTGATGTTAGACATGTACCAGAATTAAAAAAGAATTTGATTTCCTTAGGTGCCTTGCATGTTAACAGTTTTGGCTATAAAACTTATGAGGATTGCATCAAGGTGAATAAGGGTGTGTTGATAGTAATGAAAGGGAAGATGACTGCAGGGAACATTTATAGGCTGGTAAGAGATACAGTTGTAGGTGGAGCTACTGTTGCAGAATCCGATCATGATAGTACAGCTCTGTGGCACATGAGACTAGGTCATCTAGGTGAAAGTGGGATGGCTGAACTTCATAAAAGGGGTTTATTGAAGGGAATTAAATGCTGCAAATTGGATTTTTGTAAGTTCTGTGTGCTTGGGAAACAATCTAGAGTGAAATTCAAGATGGCTAGACATAAAACTAAAGGAATTCTTGATTATGTGCACTCTAATGTATGGGGTCATACAAGGGAGTTATCATGGGTGGTTCACAATATTTTGTTACTTTTATTGATGATATTTCTAGAAAGGTCTGGGTATACTTCATAAAATAGAAATCTGAAGTTTTTGCCAAGTTCAAGATATGGAAAGCAGAGGTTGAAAACCAGATGGGCAAAAAGATCAAGTATTTGAGATCAGCCAATGGCACCGAGTACACAGACTCACAGTTTCAAAAATTTGTGAGGAGCATGGCATTCAGAGGCACTTTATAGTCCGCAAAACACCACAGCAGAATGGAATTTCATAAAAGATGAATAGGTCCTTAGCTGAAAGAGCTAGGTGTTTAAGATTGAATGCAGGACTTCCTAAATGTTTTTAGGCAGAAGCAATGAGTAAGGCATGTTATCTTATCAACAGATCACCACGGGCTTCTTTGGGTAGAAAAGTCACAGAAAAAGTGTAGGCAGGTAATGACATTGATCTTTCTAAACTAAGAATTTTTGGTTGCCCAGCTTATGTGCATGTTCCTAGTGACGAAAGGTCTAAACTTGATTCGAAGTCAAAGAAGTGCATTTTCTTAGGATACATGAAGGGGGTCAAGGGGTACAAATTCTAGGATCCAAAAGCAAAAAAAGTGGTGATCAGCAGAGATGCAGTATTTGATGAAAAATCCATGTTGCAGCAGGACAATAGTGAAAATATGCTAGCTTCAGAAGAAAGTAGCAAAAAGGTAATAGAAGTAGAGCTAGAACAACATGCAAAAGATGTTAAAAAAGTTGGAAGTTCTAGTTCAAGGGATGAAAGATCCTCATTAGATGGAGAACACCATCAAAGTATAGCCATAAACAGACCCAGACGCATGGTTAAGCCACTAACCAAGTATGGTTTTGAAGATTTAGCCTCCTTTGTACTTACTGTTAGTTGTGGAGATCCTATCACTTATTAAGAGGCAATAAACAGTGAGGATAAAGATAAATGGCTAGGTGTCATGGTAGAAGAAATGAAGGCCTTACACAAGACCAAAACTTGGGAGCTGGTTGAACTTCTTAAAAGAAAACGAGCTATAGGGTGCAAGTGGATGTACAAGAAAAAGTCAGCAATATCAGAAAAAGAGGGGGAAAATTCAAAGCTCATCTAGTGGCAAAAAGATGTAGAAAAGAGTTGATTATGATGAGATATTTTCTCCTGTGGTTAGACACACTTCTATCAGGGTGGTGTTGGCATTAGTAGCTAGCTGGGACATGCATTTAGAGCAGATGGATGTGAAAACAGCTTTCCTTCATGGCGACTTGGAAGTGCAAATTTACATGGAACAGCCACAGGGGTTTATTCAACCTGGACAAGAGAATTTAGTTTGTAGCTTGAAGAAATAACTCTATGGGTTGAAGCAATCTCCACAGCAATGGTACAAACAATTTGATGGCTACATGATCAAAATTGGCTACAGAAGATGTGAATATGATTGCTGTGTTTATGTTAGGACACTTGATGATGGTTGTTTTATTTTTCTGCTACTGTATGTGGATGATATGTTGATTGCTGCAAGAATATGCATGATGTGATTCAGTTGAAAATCTTATTGGGAAAGAAATTTGATATGAAGGATCTAGCTGCTGCCAAGAAGATTCTTGGGATGGAGATCTAGAGGGATAGAAGCTTAAGAAAACTGTGGTTAACTCAGCGTAGCTATGTTGAGAAGGTGTTGAACAAATTCGATATGAGCAAGGCTAAACCTATTAGTACTCCGTTGGCAAATCACTTCAAACTTTCCCTGGATCAATGCCCAAAGTCAGATAATAAGATTGAAGGTATGGCCTCAGTTCCTTATGCTAATGCTATTGGTTGCCTGATGTATGCCATGGTTTGTACAAGACCAGATTTGGCTCATGCTGTTAGTTAGGTTAGCAAGTTCATGTCAAAGCTTGGTAAACAGCATTGGGAAGCAGTAAGTGGATTTTCAGGTATCTGGGAGGCACTATGGAGTATGGCCTTATGTTTAATAGTAAAAAGAGTGATCCTTTAGTTGTGGGATATGTGGATTCTGACTATGTAGGTAATTTGGATGATAGAAGGTCCACAATAGGATATGTCTTTACTCTTGCAGGAGGACCAATTTGTTGGAAATCAACTATTCAGTCCATTGTTGCATTGTCTACAACTGAAGCTAAGTACATGGCAATTGTTGAGGCTAACAAGGAAGCTTTATGGCTTACAAGGCTAGTGAAAGAATTGGGTATTGAGCAATGTGGAGTTAAATTACACTGTGACAGTCAAAGTGCTATTTACTTGGCAAAGAATAAGGTTTATCATGCTAGAACCAAACATATTGATGTAAGGTTCCATAAGATTAGGGAATTGGTTAGATCTGGTCAAATATGTTTACAAAGCCAGTTACTACAGACAAGTTCAAGTATTGCTTGGACTTGATCAATGTTTCCAAATTCTAAACAAGCAAGTCACCCAACCTATCAGAAGTATGAGGGGTTCTAGTTCTTACCCTTTATCTTCATGGGGTATATTCGCCAAGGTGGAGATTATTGTATATGGCTCATATAATTTTATATACAGAGGTAAGTGGGCTGATGCTAGAGCGAAGTGGAGCGACGACATCTACCTTTTATAGGGTCCACGGATAGATAGGTTGGGGGTGCGGGGGCAACATAGGGGCAGTACAGTACATGGGCAATTTCGTAAAATTATACTGGGTAGAGTTAGTATAAATATATGGTTGATGTAATCCTAAATTAAGTAGTGAATAAAGCAACAGCTGTCGCTCCTAAGGACATAGGTACATTGCTGAACCTCGTTAAATCTTTGTGTTGATTTTCTCTTCTCTTTTCTTTCTGTTTTCGTGATTCCTTGATTCTTAGATTCAACATAAACCAAAACCAAAATCATGAAAAAATGAAAGGGGATCCTACGTGGTCGACATTTGTAATAAGACTATTTCCAACGAAATTTTGATTATTTTTCAAGAATAGTTTCAGTAGGAATCCCCCCTTCCCCAAAAAAAAAACATAATTCTGTTAGAAATAAGTATTTTTAACTAAAAATTTCGTTGAATTTTGGGTCAATGAAACTATTTCCAATTGAAAATTTTGACATGGTTTGATAAGAATGTTTTCCCTAAAATATAATTCCATCATAAATACCTAATATTTCGTCACAAAAAGTATTATACTTGAAAACAACTCGTGAAAACCAAAATTTCATCAAAAACAATTATTACCGATGGAAATTCAATTAAAAATAGACTTTTCTGATTGAATATTTGGTCAGAAACTGAATACTCCGTCATAAAAAATCATTTTCGAACAATTTTTATTATGAGATTTTTTATTGAAAAAATATGTTATTTTTTTTTTGACGAACGTTTCCATTAGAAAAAAATAAAATTCAGTTAAAGATGTATTTTGGCACGTGTATGGACATAACCAAAGTTTTCCAACAAAATTGAACTATTTCCAACAAAGATTGCGTTAGAAATACTTATTTCTAATGAAATTTTTTTGTTGGAAAAAATCCATTGCTGATAAGCCATTCTCTGCTAGTGAATTATTTATTTCAAATGAATAAAACATGTTTAAATGATCTGAACAACATAAATAGAGAGTCTACCTCTAATACTGTATGTAAAATTTAGGAGATAGAAATATATCTCCAACCACAGTTGATTAAGAGGAATACCCTTGGTCCAAGCACACAAGTAAACTCTTCTCACTTTAACATATATCTTCTACTATTTCTTTTCTTTTTTTTTTGTTAATTATTTTTTATGGTTCACTGATAATTTATATAAATTAGATTAGAGATTCATATAGATAACTAATTAAAGTTATATCATACCATTAATAAGTTTGTATTCTAATCAATTATTAAAGTAAAGAGTAATTACCATTAACCCTTATAAGTAGAATAGTTTATTTGGAATAGGATATGTTTTATGGATTCATCTGTAATTTGTACATATTTTATGAAGGTGGTTTTTCTTTTTAATGAGACGACGACGCTTATAGAATCAATATTTTACTAAAAATTATATAATGACACTATATCACAAATAAATATATATTTAATATGCATGATTTTTATGGTGTTCATTCAATCAATGCATTTCCTTGTTAATTTACTTGCAACAATCGGTGTATTTCCTCGTCAATTTACTTGCAAGTGGACCTCAATGTCCCATTTAATGCAAACATGTAAATTGCCTTTTTCTTTGCTTTGTTGAAAGTATGTTTCTAAGTAATCATTTGGCTCCGAAAGATGTCACAATCATTTCACAAAGAAAACGCATTCCCAATTAATTCATAAAGGGGAGGGATACTTTTCTTTCAAGTAGAGAAATCCAATTCACTGTCTAACCTCCATCGTGTCATTCTCGCCTTGACTCTAACCAAAAAAAAAAAAAAAAAAAATTTAAAACTTAATTTAATTGATTGATTCAATTAACTTAATAAATGATATTTAATTTATTTAAAATTTAAATATTAATATTTTCATTGTAATTTCATTTTTAATCTTATATTACATTTTTTTATATATAAAAGATAGACCTAATCAAATCACTTCATGAAAACATCTTTTATAAGTGATATTTAATGTGTCTAAAATTTAAATTTCAATATTTACGATCACATTTGTATTCTTAAACAGCCAACTCTTTTAGATTATATATATAAAAAATCCAATCTCTCTCTCTCTCTCTCTCTAACTATAATATATATACATATATATATAAGGAAAGGAATATTTGTTCTTATCCATTTCTTTAAAACAAAAAGCCTGTGCCCTCATTTCTTTACTCACTGTTACCAAATTTCATCAAGATGGTAGAATCCACAA
>JBBYHK010421410.1:27487-42405 GCA_038382065.1 Adansonia grandidieri
AATTGGGAGCCTAAATTTTTAACTCTCTGATTCAAATTTAGTTGTATTTGTAGATTTAATCTAACTTGTATATAATTGGTTTTGCTATTTGGTTTATTTCTTGTTATAGATATACATATGATATACGATATTATTTATAGAATGTTACGTGATGTATTTGTCACTTCTACCTATATATGTTAACTGATAAAAAGTTGTGAGGTGTTGCAATATAAGACCCAGAAAAAGAATGTTTTTTTTTTTTTTTTTGTGACTAGGATCTAAATTGTCGTAACTTGTAAGGTGTTATATATTGTTTCCTTAATTCACTACAAGAAATATGGCATTTGAAAATATAAATCAAAATTTTCAAATAAAATTGAACTAAGAAAGATAAATTAAAATAAAATTTTAGATGATTCCATGTACTTACATCCTTAATTTCTTTTGGCCAATTCCTTCCTTTTATCTTTCGTCAACAACAACTATTGCTATGAGATTAAAATATGGAGGAGCTTAATTAACTCATGGGAAAAGGAAATTATAGACTAAGGGAAAAAAATAGAAAAGCGTTCAGAAACTCATTTTTTAAATTTAAAAATAATTTAAATTATATAGTTGATATTGAAAGGAATTTTGACAGCATTAAACATCTACTTTCAATTAAATTGGGTAATTCATACATCTATATCATGTTTATATATTTTGCCGTGTTAAAATTGTATTTAAAAATTTTATGTTTATATAAATTTTGATATATATAATTTCAATTATATATTTTGAGACATTTGTGTATTCGTGTCATATTATATTTTAATTATTTTCTTCATATCATATTTATTTAATCGTATATGATATTATCATTTCTACTTTTAAATGCAAAACTCATCCGTTACCTTTGAAATTCATTTTGTCTCCTTTTAATGCAATAAAATTAGGGAAAATAGCCCTATGAATCAACCTTTTATCTCTTGTTTAGATGTTATTCTTGGAAGGGATGCCTTGTTTTTCGATATCTAAGTGTCTTCCTTTCTTCCTATATATTATTTTTTTTCATTTTATTTATTTTATTTTAAAACATTCAGTCTCCATTTTTTACTATAAAGTTCAAATTTAGAGGTTTAAAGCAAAATTATGATAAATTCACAAATTACATATTTTATTTCCTTTGTATTCTTAGTTTATGTAATGTTTTCTGTTGTTATTTTAATTACTTATGTTTGTTTTTTAATTTTAGATTTATTTTGGAGAATAAAGCAAAACATATTAATGAGGATGTTAATGAACTTATAACATCACAATCTCTAGATGGAAGAAGATATTGGAGCCAAAAAGACCAAATTCTTTGGCAAAAGCTTGATTCTTGCACTCCAAGTAATAGACAAAATACTTGCATAAAAAGTAACAGATTTGGTTGACCAAATATGTTGTCAAAGTGACGGCATGTTCCTTACTTTGACTAGGATTCACCTACTTAACATAGAGTTCTTTTTCAACCATTATAAATAGAGACTTAACCCTTGCATTCAAAAGAGAGCAAGAGGAAAATTCAAAGAAGCCTGAGAGTACAAGAAGGAAAACTAGAAGGGAAAAAAATGGACCCTTGGCATTCAAGAGAAAGTAAGAGAAAAATTAAGAGAAGCTTAAGAGCACAAGAAGGAAAACTAGAAGGGAAAAAAGTGGAGAACAAGGAGAAAACTAAGAGGAAGAGGAGATTACAACAAGCTACCATACCTAAGTTTCTTCTTTCTTTTATTTTTCTTTTCTTTCATTTTTGCTTGATTTTCTTATGAATCTATAATTATACATAACAAGCACGTGTAACTAAGTTCTTTTTATGGTTAATGGTGATTTCAAATTCCTAGATATGATTGTTAGTTAATAAATTTTAGAATTTCTTTAAACTCCTCTTTGAATTTGTTATATGGTACTAATTGAATGTCATGAATTGCTATATTGTTTGTCTATGTGTTCAACTAGATGAATATTATAGTGATTTGGTTAGTAGTTTAGTATATTGATCTATAATTGTCAAGATTCCCAAACATAAGTAGCAAATTATTATCAATGATTATGGGATATTGTCATTCGATAAAATGTAGTGTATGATTTAAGTTAAATAAACCAAGTTTATGTGTTTATTGCTTGATATAATCTCTCTTTCTAGATTGAATGCTTCCATTGAACTAAATTTAGAGAGCTCGTTCTAGTGTTCAATGAAAAGAGATTAGGTAAAAGTGCTTGCTCTATCTCAATGATAAATTAAGGAAGATTCGAGACAATTGAGCTTGTGATTGTCTTAAGGTTATTATTTTCAAAATGGAAAGTGAAAGATAATTCTATTGTTGGCTAATTTCATGTTTAAAGGTGGTAAATGATTCCTTAACTATACTTTTCATTATTATTGTTACTTGTTAGAAATAAAATTTTGTTTCCTTAAATCTCTGTTTCAGTTTTAGATTTTCTAATTTTATTTGCATCTCAATACAATCAAATCCCCGCATCAAAGTTTTTCTATAAAATCTTTTCAATTTTTTTGGTCATATTTAGTTAGAATTTTGGATCAATAACTTATAAATTAAAGAACAATATCTATAAATACCCTTACTATATACATAATAACAACTATAATATAGTGTAAGAATTTAAGAGATAATTATTTAGAGCATCAAATTATAAAAATTGGAACGATTTTATTTATAAATGATTAAAAAGAGTCTCAATTGGTCAATCTAAAAAGAGTATTCATCATGACCATCAAGTCATTGTAAAGCAAAAAGATATATACACAAATCCAAAACCACATGCTAAACCTAAATACATAAAATTCACTCATACTTTTCAAATTTTATTGTAGTCAACAAAATTTTATTAGTTTATAATTTAGTCCCTAGATTAAGAAAAAGATAAACACTTTCAAATTTTTTATTATCAAGTAAACAAAATCACTTTAGATGTTAAGAAAAATATGGTTATCATTTAAGTTTTATTTCCGACTAAGTCTTAGTCCTATCGAGTGATTGAGTTAGGGTAGTTATTGGCATAAGTCGTTAACAGAGAGTAGATTTAGCTAAACACCAAAAACAATTAGAGTTTACAAGGTGGCATGAATTGTAAGGTTATCTAGATTTGAATCTAGAAATTAAGGCGAAGGTAGTGAAATCTTAAAGCTAAGTAGAAATTGAAAAATTCAGAAGAAATCATAATGAAAGATGTAAGAAAAAAAACTACAAAATGGAAATATTTCTAGTATACCCATTAATGAAATCTATAAGAAATGAAACATTATATTGAAAACCAGTTATGCAGTAAGAACAGTATAATATACTATTCCAAAAACTAAAGAAGTTTATAACTTTTAATTATTATCAAACAGAATACTTGATGATCATATAAGAAGAGTATTAAAATATTTCATATAGAATTAGTACAAGTTGTTGTTAAACCTCTAACTAGATTATGATTCCAAAATTCAAGAATGATGTTATTGCAAAGTTTGTCGACATACTAAATTTAAAGTTTTCACATTTAGCAGTTTTTCTTTGACAGCCGCTGCTAAATGCCTTGGAAAAGAAATAATGGTAAATGTCATCAAAACTTAGTGGCATTAATAGCATCAAACGCTGCTAATCTAATATTTTTAGCGACATGTTATGCCAGAAACGCTACTAAGCTAATATATTTAGCAACATTTGCGTCAACAAACGCAGCTAAATACTTCGACAAAACGCTGAATTTCTCTTGCTAGAAATGGCGGTAAAACTTTGGCATAAAAATAAGAACCACGTAATTTGAGACACATTTACGATATTTGTAACTTCAAATGCCACTAAATAATGTTATTTAGCAATGTGTTTTTTTTTTTTAACCACAACCACTGTTAAATAGTTTTATAGGGATATTTGCTTTGGAAATGCTGGTCCTTCTTCAGAAACACGAAAACTGATTACCTTTTTAAGTGAAACATCGTTAAAACCAAAAATTACTATAATGTCTATCTTGAAAATACGATGACTAGGAACTATATTTGAAAACATGACTCTGATTCTTTTAGGATTTCATAATTATAACAGGCTCACCGTTCCTAGCAAGACCTAATGTGTTTGCTGGGCTTCGCATCTGACTAGTACATAATCAATCATTTCTATTATTTCTACTAATGATGAAAGAAAATTTTCATCACTTAATGTAATTATTATGCATAATTTACAATACAGCCTTGTCCTATTCAATGGCCTTTAAGGCACATTCATCCAACAGACTGTACTAACTATGATAAGCAAACAGTTTACAAGATAATGTATATAATCAGAATTATTACTAAGAATTAATAAGACGTCCCTCAAGCACGTTGATTTTACTAGTATGTATAATGGTCTCTCTTTTTTTTCCTTCCCAAGTGTTACATAATTAACATATACATTGATGTTATATAAACAAAATACAAAGCATAAGGAACATACATATATGCTACTGTTATTAAATCCAAACCAATGTAGCAGTTGGATCAATTGATTCGATGATTAGGATTTTAACTCGATTCGTTTCTTATGAGATTGTTTGTGCAATTGATTTTAAAAAATCCAGATTCATCCATTGGGTTTATAAAAAAAAAAAATTGTGAATCGTGTTATTGACTCAGATCAATTAAAAATTAGTCTTCAAAATAATTTAAAATTGTATTTAACCTAATTTTCATTTATTAATTATTAATTCTTTATTTTTTTACTAAAAATTAAAAAAATACCAAAAAAAAAAAAACTAAATTTAGCTTTTTTATCTTAAATAATAACGCATATTTGTAAATTTTATAGCATAATTTAAGGTTTTTATAATTATGTAAAATATTTATATAATTTATAATTTTATTTATAATATTTTAAAATATCATTAGTAGCTAAGCCTATGATCCAACCATTTTATTAATTGACTTGAAACCCAAAACCCTAGACAGATCATTATTTGATTCAATTCCAATAACTATGATATATCTAGATTGTCTTTAGCATTATGATGGGTATAGCTTTTGGGACCAAAAATTTCATTTCTTAGTATCATAATACTAAACGGATAAAAGAATTTAATATTTTATTAAAATTATAGTTCGACAATTTAAACTAAAAAGTCAAAAATTAATTTTATACGTAAAATAACTTTATTCTTTTCAAATCTTTAAATTTTCATTATTTTGTAATTTTAATTTACAATAATAATTTTTTTACAATAATAAAAATTATTTTTTAAAAAATTAACTCATATTTTATAATCATACTCCTTAAATGCACTTTTTTTTTTCTACCCAAATTTTTTTAGCAGCAGTAGGGTTGATTTGTGTTTTATTTCACCTTTACTTGCTTTATATGGAAACTAAAGAAAGGCTTTTGAAGTGCGTTGTTGGAAATGGATGGGGCTTAAGACAAAAGAAAAGCCATATGAAGTTTTGCAGAGAGCTGAAAAAGAGCCAATAATGCAATGTAGGATAGCAGACAGAGGGTTTCTTTTTGGGTACTCGTGGAATAAAATGCTGTCTCTCTCTATTCTACGAGGATTGCCATATCTCTCTCTCTCTCTCTCTCTCTCTCTCTCTCTCCCCTCAATATTTACTGATTCCTTTCTTTATAATAATAATAATAATGAACGAAATGAATGTACAATGTTTACTTATTCTTCTACGATTAATACGACTACGACAAATGATATATATATATATATATATATGATAGGTGAAAGCAGAAAGAAAAGAACAGAAAATTACAACTTTCCTTTTCATCTCATCAGTTCACACTCTGCCTTCTTTCTTTTTCTATCTTTTCTCTTTATTACTTTTTTTTTTTTAATTTCAGAATTTCTGCTGGCTTTGTCTGTCCATTCAAAGGAGGGAAGTTCTCTAGCAGCCTTTGTTAAATTTCAAATGTGGGTCTCTCTTCTCTTTACATCTCTCTCTTCCTTTCTTTTTTGTAGTTGCTTTTTATCTTTTATTTTATCTTTCATATTTTATATATACAAAACCCAAAATAAATTTTTACATAGGAAATTGCCATGTCATGCTAGTCCTCTTATTCGAGGTGTGGCTGTCAATGTTATCAGTACCGTATTGGTATCATTTATATTGATCAATATGTATCGATTTTAACACATAACGGTATTTATGCTAGTTTCATTTCAATTTAGGTTTCAATCTGCACCGGTCATACCAGTAGATATTGGTTTATTTCGGTCCTATCGATCGAAAATAATTGTACTAATTAGTACATAACATAAGCTCATAAAAAAAGTTACACTTATACTAATATTAAATCTAATGAATATTATATATAATAACTTATAAATTTGATAAATATTAAACATAATTATTTGTAAATTTAACGATCATTAAAAAATTTTAGTCTTACTACGTGATAGATATTGATCTTCTCATATTTGATGAAGTTTTTTTTAAAAAAACGAACATTATATATAATTGATGAATATTTAATATATAAAATTGATTTGATCTTATTTAATTTCACCTTTAAAAATATTTTTCATTTATATAAATTAAAAATATTCAGACTTCAATAAATCTAAAATAGTATACCGAAATACACCAATATTTGTATGTACCAATATCAAAATAAAAATAATACGCTTATTAATATGATACTAACTATTTTAATGACCGTAATATATGTATATGGTATTTGTAGAATATCATATATGAATACTAGTGCACCGTAGCGAATAGAAAAGAAATATATTTGTTTAGATTGAGGTGTTCTTTTCCCGCCTTTTTATCTTTTTGGAAGAAAAAAAATATTGAATAATTATATTATGTCACGAGAATTTTACTACTCCATATGTTTCAAAAGAATATTATTATTAAAATATCACTTTTTTTTTTAATAACGAAATCATTCTATAGCGATGAACATTGAACAAATAAAAAACAAAATCATTCTTTCGTAATTAATAAAAGATTAGCTGAGCAATGAGTGTAAACTAAAGAGAGAGAAAGCAAAATAAATGTAAATAAAAAGCTAAAAAAAGCTGTCCACAATTCAAAAGGAGAAAAATAAATTATAATCATATAATAAATAGGAAAAGAAAATAAATTGCATCAGGCGCTACGAGTAAAAGAATTTGGTCTCTTTTCTTTTTTTTTCCTTGTTTTGAAGAAAACAGTCGGCAAAAGAAGTATAAAGAAGGAGGTTTGGTCTGTGCTTAATTTCTAAGGGACTAAAACGCCAGTAGCAAGCTCTTCTTTCAAAAATCTCTCATTCTATTTCCCTTTGTGGTGGTGTGATTTCATTTAACTTGCTGTTTTCTTTTGAGCACGAGAGAGGAAGCCTAACATAATAGCTTTATTTTCTCAAGGCTTTTTACGTTACAAAGAGAAACATAGGCGTGGGGTGGCGTTGAGGTTACTGGGATAAGCATAATAAAAGAAAGTAGAAAGGAATTTTGGTATCATAAGAGAAGTTTTCACAAAGGAGGTGGTGTGGGGGTGTGGGTTTTGGCCCAGTGATGCGCTCAGGAGCCTGTACGGTTCAACAGACCCTCACAGCAGAGGCTGCTTCAGTATTGAAGCACTCTCTTAGCTTGGCAAGGAGGAGAGGCCATGCTCAGGTCACTCCCCTCCATGTGGCTGCCACTTTGCTAAGCTCAAGGGCTAGTCTTTTGAGAAAGGCTTGTCTCAAGTCTCAGCCTCACCAGACTTCACATCCTCTTCAGTGTAAAGCCCTTGAACTTTGCTTCAATGTTGCTCTCAACAGGCTTCCGACAACTCCAGCTTCTCTCCTTCATTGCCAACCCTCCCTCTCGAACGCTCTAATTGCAGCACTTAAAAGAGCACAAGCCCACCAGAGAAGGGGTTGCATCGAGCAGCAGCAACAACAGCCTCTCCTCATTATAAAGGTTGAGCTAGAACAGCTTATCATATCCATACTCGATGACCCTAGCGTTAGTAGGGTTATGAGGGAAGCTGGCTTCTCCAGCACCGCTGTCAAAAACCACATAGAGGAGGAGTCCTCAGCTTCATCTGTCTTTCAGTGTTATAGCACGTCGGGTGGGGTCTTTTCTTCACCTTGTTCTCCTACCCCTACTGACAATAAGAAAGAAATCGTCAAACCTGGCACTTTCCGTCGAACCCATTTCCTGACCTACTCTCCTGAGCAAAACCCGATTTTCTTTTCCCCTCAAAGGAAAGTTTCAAGCAACTATATTACAGATTCAGCATCTGTGAAGGAAGATATCAAGTTGGTTTTTGAGGTTTTTCTGAGCAAAAAAAGAAAAAACACTGTGATAGTTGGTGACTGTGTCTCCACAACTGAAGGCCTTGTCTCAGAGCTGACGGCCAGGATAGAGAAAGGAGATGTTCCAGAGGAAATGAAACAGGTCCATTGCGTCAAATTTTATTTTGCGCCTGTGTCTTTGAGATTCATGAAAGAAGAGGATGTTGAAAAGCATCTCACTAACCTGAAAAGGAGACTGGATTCTATAGCGTCTAGGGGAGAGGGTGTCATGATCTATACCGGAGACTTAAGATGGACAGTTGAAGAAAATGTCAATGGCGAAATCCCTGGTTATAGTGCAGTTACTCATCTAGTAACCGAAATAGGAAGGTTGCTGTCTAACTATAACTTGTCAAACACAAAGGTGTGGTTAGTGGGCACTGCAAGTTACCAAACATACCTGAGGTGCCAAATGAGGCAAACTCCTCTTGAGGTTCAATGGGCACTTCAAGCTGTTTCTGTTCCATCAGGAGGACTTGGTTTGAGCCTCCATATTTCCAGGTTTGCTCTTTTCCTTCATTTTGAACCATTTTATTTACATCATTAATTATTTGTTCATGAATCCTCCATTAATATGGTTAATATTTCCCGAAGATTTCGTTGTTGTACTTGTTTTGTCTTCAAGTTCTCAGTCCATATCTGAATGAGGCCAAAATCATTTTTTGCTGGTAACACTGATAAGAATCACAGTCGCATTTTTACCATGATTTAATTTGCGGGATATAGGCTATAGCCACTGCATAATTGCGGATTTCTATCAGCACGAAGTCGAAAAAGAAAAAGGAATAATGAAAAAGTTTTCAAGGTTGCTTTTGCTTTTGTTTCTTTGTTTTTTTTTTTTTTTTCCCCCTTTTAAACTTTCCCATGTTTCGATGTGTTGGATTTTGGCCCTTGTCCCCTTTTCCTTTTTTCCCTCCTTTTTTTTAATTGTGAGATTAATTCATTTGAAGGAATTTTATTTTAAATAGACAAAGGACACGAACGGCTTTTCATTGAGTTACAGCTTCATTAATGCTATACCTTTTCGTTTTTAGTACTTGATAAATTATTTATATATTTCAACAGCCTTTCCTCTTTTGGACGTTTTGGTCTCTGGCTTTTAATTGGCTACCATTTTTTTCCTTCGCTAATCTCGGTTAAGATATCTTTTATTGTTATTTAATATAATTTTAATTATTATTTATAAATATAATTTTAGTAATTTATAAATAAAATCTTTATATGGAAATGATTTTAATAAGTGTATTGAAAATAAATAAATAAAAAATAATAAAGTAAAACTCAACCCATTCATTTTCCCCTAAATTGGCGCTAATTTTTGTATTTAGCTTGTGCCTAGCGACTAGGACAAACTTAATTTTAAGGGGAGAGAAAAGAAAATAACTACTTTAATCGGAACACAATGCCAATAGACCATTACCCTTAAATTTGAATGAAAAGGGATTGTAGTAGTTGCACACAGCTACGTGCTAGTACCTATTCAATTTGGATAATCCTAATATAAAAATTACAAATTAAAGATATAATTTTGATATTGTGATTATGCAGTGTCCATGATTCAAGGAAGACTCCCATGGGTCAGAACCCATCTTCTCAAGGGCTGGAGATGAAGCCATTTGCTAAAATGGAAGAGCATGACAAGCTCACTTGCTGTGCGGAATGCACTTCAAGTTATGAGAAAGATGTGCAGTCGTTTAAGACTAGCCAGCAAAAGCTCTTGCCATCTTGGCTGCAACCTCTTGGTAGTATGAATGCCATCCAAAAGGTACCAAAATTTATGCTAAACCGATCTTTAAAAACAATTTTGAAACAAAGTTATTCCTTCATTATTTTTTTTTCTCTTGGGTTATCGACTTAAAAGTATATTTAAATTTGTAGGATGAAATGCTTGAATTGAGGAAAAAGTGGAACAGACTATGCCACAGTTTGCACCTAGATAGGCATAATCAGAACCATTTGAGATCCACCGTCTATAACAAACAAAGCTTGAGTGGAAAAGGCTATAATCATTATGCTTCATCACACCCTTTGTGGCGTTGCCAAAGCAGCACCTTCCCCGATTCGAATTCAATCTCTTTCACTGATTCTGGTTCGAAGCTGAACCCCAATCCCAATTCGGTGCCTAATTTCAGACGGCAAAACTCATTTACCATTGAGTTCAATTTCGATAATGATGCTTACAAGCACCAATCAGATGAACCAAACTTGGATCCACTTAATAAGAACAGTGAGGATAAAGAGGTAAGGATCACCCTTGCTCTTGGCAATTCTCTGTTTTCAGATTCAGGTAAACCAGCAAAGGAGACAAATGAATTGTGCAAGCTGTTGCAAGCTAATGTGCCTTGGCAGTCAGAGATTATTCCCTCAATAGCTAAGGCCCTGATGGATTCCAAGGCCACCAAAACAGAGACTTGGTTACTGATTCTGGGGAATGATGTGATTGGGAAAAGGAGATTGGCACGTGCAGTTGCAGAATCTGTGCTGGGGTCAGCTGATTTGCTCTTGCACATGAACATGAGAAATAATGAGGTAACCTCATATTATGAGAGACTCGTAGGAGCATTTAGGAACAATGAAAGGCTTGTAGTCTTGGTGGAAAATGTTGATTTGGCTGATACCCAATTCCTAAAACTCCTAGCTGATGGATTTGAAACGGGAGCATTTGGAGAATCAAGCCAAGCAATATTCATTTTATCCAAATCCACTTCCTCGAGCTATGAAGACAGGAAAAAGAATCAGGATTCTGTGATCGAGATGAAGCTGAACGTCAATGAAAAAAGTTGCAGTGGTACACCAAATAAGAGAAAAACCGAATGGCCGGATGTTTTGAACAAGATCAAAATGCCAAGAATCGATCGGGAAGGTACAGCTTCCATTGCTGCTGAGAATGGTACCATCAAGAAAGATTTATCAAGTTTCAACACTCTTGATCTGAACATGAAAGTTGATGACGACGTTGGAAGTGGGGAAACAAGTGGAGATGTTAGTACTATTTCAAGTGACTTAATCCAAATTGGGTTCCTGGAATTGATCCAGAACCGCTACATTTTCAACCAAAATGCAGCCGAGGAGAAGGAGATGAAAGAGTTTTTCATGTCCAAGATGAAGGGATCCCTGGAGGAAACTTTTGGGGGTGAAAATGTGATTAGTTTTAGCGTAGAAGATAGGGTGTTGGAGGGGATTTTATTTGGTTCAAGTTATTTTCTCAACAGCCTTTTTGAGAAGTGGCTAGATGAAATTTTTCAAACAGGCTTGCAAACCATTAAAATTGGCGGGAAAAATGGTATAGATGAAATTAGATTAAGTTATGGGGGTATACGTGAAAAGACAGTGGAAAATGGGTATCTGGGGACTTGCCTCCCCAACAAAATCCAGGTTTCTTTCATGGGCTAAATTGGGGCTTTCCTTTCCGTAAAAGTTCCTGACAATACGGAAAATGACGACAATGTCCTTTGTGTTTCATAGTGTAGGATGTGTTTTGTAATATTTCTTCGTTCAATTAATTTTCAGTGTTCTTTATCATATATTCGTTTTCTCATTTTATTCCTATGGCAATTGGGTGGGTTAGGGTTGAATCATAAAGGTTTAAATTTTATTAGGTTCGAGTTGATTTGAATTCAAGTTTTTTCGGGTTTGAACTAATTTGAGTTTGAGTATATTTGGATTTGGACCAATTCGGATTCGAATTTATTCTAATTTGAGCCTTTTCGAGTACGAGTGTGGATTGAGTTTAGGTTTGAGTATGATTTATATTATTTTTTATTTTATTTTAAATGTAATCACTTATACGTTGTTTTAAATTTTAAGCCCAGGCTTAAATTTAGCCTAGTCTGGCTCAAAAAAATCTTAGTTCGACTCTATGGGCCAAGTGAGGTCCGAAGAAATTTTAAATTTTAAGCTCAAGGTCAAATTTTGGTTGTCCAATTAAGCACAAATCATTGTTAATAATATTAAAAAGTTATTTTTATATTAATAGTTATATATTTTATAATTAAATTTAAATAAAAATATATTATTTTATTTAAAAAAATTTGATTCAGGTCGAGCCTGTCTGAAAACTTAAAATCTAAGACTTAGGCTTGATCGTGCCAGGCCTATTGGGTTAGGCAGGCTGTTCGGCCCGTAGGCAGCTCTAATTGCTAATCTAACATGTGATTTTTTTTCATTTTTGATATATTATTATGTATTATAGCTTTCATATTTTTTTAATTTACCTTATCACTTTATTACACTATTATCAAACTTTAATAATAATAATAATAATAATATTCCAAGAATTATTTTAAATTTTTGCTATTAACGTACATAAACTTTTAATATTTAATGAGTTTAACTAATTAAATTAAAGAAAATATGATAAATGAATAATATATTTTATTGATAATATTTTTTAAAGCTTATGATATGATTTACTTTTTGATAAATTATTATTTTATCCTATATAGACTTACTCAAGGGTTGGGCTATCCATTTGGCCCAATTGGGCTCGGGCTTGGGTTCTCATATTTTTATTTCAAACCAGTTTGGCTCGGTTCAAACCAATGATTTTAAATTAAAATAACATATATTTTATTTAAATTTAATTATAAAATATATAAATAAAAATAAAAATATTTTTAATGTGATAAACAATAATTCTGATTTAAAGGGACGGATCTGAGTAAGTTAAATAAGGGTTTGGGCTTGGAATTTTAAAAACATTCAGGCCGCGGCCTAACCCGACCCGTGGATAGGTTTAATCATATATAAAATATAAATTAAAATTTTAATATTTAATTAAATTATTAAAAGAATATTCAAATAAAATTGATAATTAAAGTTTATGCTTTATAAAAAAATTATTTAATTATAATTTCATCATATTTAGTTTTAGTATTAAATTCGGGTTCAGGTTAGGATAGGGTATGGGTTCGAGTTCTTTCAAGTTTGGGTCTTTTCAAGTTTGAGTTCTTTCGAGTTCGAGTCATTTGAAATTTGAGTTTTCTCGAGTTTGAGCCATTACTTTTTGATTAAATTGAATTGGAGCTCGAGTTCTTTTAAACAATTTTTAGGTTTAGAATTCATTTTACCACCTGAGCTTTTTGTATCAGTTATTTTTTCTAATTCCTCCGCTCTTTTAACATGTTTTAAATTTACAGTGATTTGCACCCCTCAAACATTTAATTGGTCTTGAAATTCTCTATTTAAAGCAATTAAATAAAAATTTAAAATGAAAACTTAAATCGATAAATTCAAACAATTTATTGCATACTTCAATTTTGAAAAATTTTTAATAAAATTTGATACCTTTTTGGACGAACATTTTAAATAAAAATTATGATACTTTTATCTATGATATATATATATATATATGTATAAATCTATAAAAAATATATAAAAAGTATAAATATGAAAAATATTTTGAACTGACTATAAATTGTCATTATTGTTTACTTTATTTTTAAATTATCATTATAAATATATTATTATTAATAATGTTTATTTAATTTATAAGTAAGAAGTTTAATTGATTAAAACACTTCTATTGAATGGTATCTATTATTATTTATTATGTTATTTAATAATCATTGGAATAGTATTTTAATATTATTTTATATATAAGAAGATTAGGATTATATTTTTTAAAATTTTGATTCAAATATTCAATTAAAATATAATGATGATAATTTCATTTGTTAAGTTTAATCATCGGTTAATTTTTATATATATATATATATATCTTAGGTTAATACTTATGATCTTAAAGTAATTATTACTTAGTTAGTAATGTAGTTAAATACATTACTAACTCATATTTTCACAAAATATCAAATATTGAGTAATACTTTGTTAACCATTATCTTTCATTTTTAATATAAATTTTTACTTCTTATATTTTTTTTCTTAGAATTGTTTTGGTTCTTTCATTCACTATGATAACATTTTTTTATCCCATTCTCACAGAATATATTCAATAGCTTTAAATTTCTTTCACAAAAGACTTTGGCTCTTTTGTAAGTTGATCTTGTTTTAATATGGTTTTGTGTTTCTTACTTTTATTAGATTTGTTTTGGTTTAGATAGATTTTTACATTTCATAAATTTAATAGATTTAAAAAAAAATTCATCATACAGGTTATTGGAACTAAGTTATCTTTAAATTATTATCAATTAATTCATTATTTACACAAAGAAAAATACATTATTTAATAAATCAAAAAAATTAAACAGGTTAAATCAATGCAATACATAACATTAAAAACTAAACTATATAAAAGCACAAATATGGAGAATCTTTTGAATTCACGAAAATATTTATAGGTATTGAATGTATTTCTAAATTACCATCGTAAATTTTTTTTTATCATTAACAAGATTTATTCAATTTATAAGTAAGAATTTTAATTTCATTAAAAAGCAATATATTTATCTATTATATATATAAAAACATGAATGAGAAGAAATCTTATCATTATAAAAGGCTTTTTTTAAAATATAGTAATTGAATAAGTATTCATCAAATTTTGAATACAAAAAAAAATTTAAAATAGTTTTACATTTTTATCTGATCATTGAATTCAATCAATTTATAAGCTTTTATTTTCAAAATAATTTTATTTAATCTCACAGAGTTCGAAGACCTTATATAAGATCTGTTGCATCCTCTCCTAAAATAAATAAATAAATCTAG
>JBBYHK010421410.1:44216-87195 GCA_038382065.1 Adansonia grandidieri
ACTGGCTGGTACTATATCTTCTAGCTAAATATTATCGACTAATTAACACCAAGCCTCAATTTGGATTCCACAGTCTGCGTGGTGGAATCCAAGAAATATATATATGTTGGAGGTTAACGCACCCCACCGCTGCTCTAAATTTACGATGTCTTCGGTTGGTTTAGTAAAGCGCATTGGATCTTAGGGTCGGTCTCATCTTCTTTTATAATTTGTTTATTTTTTATTTAAAATAGTTTTAAATTATTTTTAAAATTTTTATTTTAATAATTTATTTTGTCAATTTTTATTTAATTTTTAATATTATTTATTCATTTAATATAATAATTAATAGTAAAAATATTTAAATAAATATATGAAATGATATATCTTGAAATTTTAAATATTAGATGTTATTAAAAAATAATTTATCAATACACTCTTATATAAATGTTTTTTAATAATTATTTTTATTTTTATCTCACTACCAATACTACTTTTATTTCTCAACATATATTTTAATATCAATTTCAATTTAACTATTATAATAATTAATCTCATCACAATTATTATTTTTGATCTTTTTGTGTATCTAAATGGAGCCTAAATGATAAAAGAAGATAAGATAGCAAGGATATTGCATGAGATTCACCTAGCAGAATCAAATTTAATTACGTTGTAAAATATATATATATATATACTCCATTTAAAAAGATGTTATGATCAATATTTATAGAGTTTAATATATGACATTTAGTGAGACTGTGTGTTACCCAAGTAAATTGCGTTTTTATCCTTACCTTTGATAGGAAAGAAATAAAGAGGAAAAATTTTAATTTCAATTTAGTGATTTCTGATTTTCTTTTTCCTGGAGAGTTCAAACTCTTTAAAAATGTTATCTCATCTAGCATGTTAGTACACTGTAAATAGGGTGTATCTCCTCTTCATAATTCCTAAAGAGAAGAAGAAGATTTTGTAGATTTGATATCTCCGAAGTTCCAAGAATCAAAGCTTCAGAGAAGTTAAAAATTGAACAAATTTCAGAGAACATCGCATTTGAGTTTAAAAATTTTTTAAATGTGCTTTGATCATTTGCCATTACAAGAAAGAAGATAAATTTTATTAGCTCAAGATTAAGTTACCCATAAACCCTTAAAACAAATGTCGTGTCTTCAGAAATCAAGTCAACAAGAAGACAAATTTGTTCAAGAAAAAAGATAAATTTACTAGCTTACCCATACCTTTAAAACAATTTTTTTTTGTCTTCAAAATCAAGACAATAAGAAGATAAATCTATTTCTCCGGATCAAGTCATAAAAACTCTTGAAACAAATCTCTTGTATTCAAAATCAAGTCGGAGCATAATTTGAAAAAAGACGACCCAAATTGAAAATAAACTAGGATAATTGGAAAACAAAGAAAGATTTGAAGAACAAAGTTTGTAAAACTCCCATGAATCCAAGAAGGAAGATTTGAAGACTAAAGCTTGAAAATCCAAGAACCCGAAATTTTGGACAAAATTCCAAATTCTAAGAAACCCTAAATTTAGGTCTAAATTTATGCAATTTAAAAACAAGTAATCACTAGACTCGGCACCGATTTTTGTTGAAAAAAATTAGAGAATTCTCTTTTACTCAGGAATTTTTAGAGATTCCACGTACATTCCTAATAAATTGAAATTTTTATTTGACTTTCCAAATTTTATTGTCTTATTTTGAGACACGGAACTTCTGTGTGCAAATTTATACAACCCAGGTAAAACAAACTTCGACTCTCATCTATTTTTTCTAAAGTTCACATTTCGAGGTGTAATGATTACAAATTGTTGGTCTATATACTACAAAACAGAAAAATTTTGAATGATGCAAAACACGAAATTATTAACAGGATTGAATATAAATAAATAAATAAATAATTCAGGCAAAAAAATATATAGAAAAATTTAGATTTATCAAATGCAAAGAACTGATCAAGTTTGGAATCTCTAATCTTAAAATGATATTTACTTGCTTCTCAAGTGCTTGACAATATCTGCAACTCATCCCTTAGGCTTTCTTAATCACACTGCAAATCGAAAGCACATTCGATTGCAACACAACGAACTGAAATGAGTGTTATCTCTCTTAGCAAAGACGATGGTGACGATCATACATAGAGGAGATGATGAAAAATTAACTTTGATTTTTTTCCTCAAAAACTATTCTAGTTTAAATTTTCTTTTGTAGAAAAGAAAAACCTAAAAAAAAAACTAAATAGATTTTTGAGGATAAGATTTTTTTTTTTTGAATTTGAAATTGAGATAACCATTTAAATTTGAAATTAGATAGGAATATATTATTCAGACTAGAAAAAAAATTAGTTTGGCTTTAAACACTAACAGGCTGGGCTCTAAAAAGATAAGGCCCACTACACCTTTAACCCAAGCCTAGGCTCAAGCCTAGTTCGGTTCACATGTGCAAATAACCAAATTCTCTTTCTCTTCAAATAGGCATTATAAGAATAATTTCTCATTCACCACAGATATTAATAATGCAATGTATTTATGCATCGTGTATCTACGTACAACAACTTATGTATTGGTATACATATTTTGTATTTATACACATTTATGGGCCTATTTATATCCAATAATCCCCCACATGAATGAAAATTGTCTAAATAAGATGATAAACTGACTCGAAATATGAAAGAAAATAACTTAAAGAGGCATAGCATGAGGATAGGTAGCTTTTGTCTTTTAACCTTCCATAGTGACAATTATAAGATTTACTCAGCTAATTAGTGAACTTGATGCCTTGAACTATTCAGCCTTTCTTGTAAACTAAGACAATATGTGTCATATAATCCCTTGTCGAACACTTTTAATTCTCACTTTTGGCTCCAAACACGTCTTGGTTTCTGAGACTGCTTTAGAGAATTCAGCCTTATTAATCATCATAGAAATGGCCATGTTTTATACTCACATGGGTGATCTCTTATCAAGAGTGTCTTGTAATACCCCTTGATTTCATCAAGCTATAAGGACCGGTAAAAGCATAGCTTATCCTAACACATTTGCAAGCAGCATTGATTCGATATAGGAATGGGTAAGAGTGTTTCTCTTTCAGTGCTCTTAGTAAGTTAACATAATTCAATTGTCCCTTTGTACGTAGATCTTGGGATCTCCAGTCAACAAGGTAAGATTGCCATTATATAAATTTTGATTTATATGATTAAGTCCTATTCCCCTTGATAGCTTACAGACTTGCTCTCTTAATGAACTTTTACCATGCTGATCCACGATATTGTCTTTTGGTTTCAGATAATTAATAGAGATAATCCCATTTGAGAGCAATTGTCTTTCGGTATTATAATTTTGACAAATATGTCGAGATTTACCATAATACAAACATCTCTATGCCTTACCAGTTGTAGATTGGCTATTGTAATATATATATATATATTGTTGGCACAGGTTGAAGCCAACATGGAATATCTTCTAAAAAATCTTGAAACCATTCTGCTTTTTCTCTAACTTTATCTAAAGCAATAAACTCAGATTCCATCATGGATCTAGCTATGCACATTTTTTTAGAAGATTTCCAAGACATTGCAACTCTTTCGATAGTAAAGAGAAATCCCCAAGTGGATTTCAAGTCTTTAGTATCGGATACAATTTGCGTAGCTGTATTCTTCTAGTACAGCCAGATATCTCATACACTGTAGTCCATAATTTGAGGTGTATCTCAGATATTTGAGTACTCTTATGATTGCTTTCTAGTGATCCTTTCTTGGATTACTTATAAATCTATTCAGTTTGCTTATTAAGTAAGTTATGTCCAATCTTGTATAATTCATCAGATAAATTAAGCTATACGTGAATGCTCAACTTGAGATATTGTGTCACCTGTATTCTTTCTTAGGTGTAAATTTACATCTACAGGTTTTTTGGCTATATTGGTATCATTTTTATTATACCTCTCAAGGATTTTGTTCACATAAGGATCTTGAGTCAATACCAAGCCATCTTATGATTTAGAAATTTTAATTCTTAAAATCACATCCATTACACCCATACTTTTCATATCGAACTTACTGGTCAACTACGATTTGGTAGTTCTAATGATCTTATCATTACTGCCTAAAATCAACATATCATCTACGTATAGACAAACAATGACATACCTCTTATCCGAATACTTTATACACATTTATTTCATTCATTAGTGCAAAACCCATTTGACAACCTTGTTTTATTAGATTTTTTATGCCATTGTTTCGATGCTTGCTTTAAACCATATAGTGATTTAACAAGCTTATACACCTTCTTTTCCTAACCTGGAACTACAAACCCTTTAGGCTGTTCAATATATATTTCTTTATCTAATTCTCCATTGAGGAAAGTAGTCTTAATATCCATTTGGTGTATCTCAAGATCGTTAAAAGCTACAAAGATATTAACATTTGAATGGAAGTTATCCTCGTAACTGGTGAGTAGTATCGAACTAATCAAGCCATTCCTTTTGCTTGTATCCTTTTATTACAAGCCGGGCTTTATACTTGTCTATAGATCCATTTGCTTTCATCTTCATTTTAAATATCCATTTGGATCTTAACTGCTTATACCCTTAAGGAAGATCTACCGGTTCCCATGTATGATTTTGCATGAAGGATTCCATTTTATTGTTAATGGCCTATTTCCAAAATAGTGCTTCTGGAGATGACATAGCCTCTTTAAATGTTTGAGGTTCATTTTCTAACAAACATGTTAGAAAATTTAGACCATAAGTAGTTGATACTTTAGCCTTTTTACTGCTTCAAGGTTTCATTTATTCCTCCTTATCCACTTATGGATCTTTACTCAAGTCCTCATGGGCTCTCTTCATAGTCTTATGTTCTTGTGTTCCTCGATTCAATAATCATATTGACATGAATGTCCAACTTATACATAAAAAAAGATAAGCTGCACTATTATTTACATATCCAATGAATACACAATCTAAAGTTTTAAGTTCGATCATGACCTATTTAGGTAGAGGAATCACTACTTTAGCAAGACACCCCTATACTCTCATGTATTTGTAGGAAGGTCTTTAACCCTTCCATAACTCATACGATATCTTGTCTGATTTCTTGTGTGGTATTTTGTTTAATATGTAATTCGTTGTTAATATAGCCTCCCCCTACAAGTTTTGAACTAACCTCAAGCTTATCAACAAAACGTTTATCACATCTTTCAATGTACGATTCTTGCACTACGTAATACTGTTTTGTTGAGCTAAATAAAGAGCTGTGGTTTAAAAGATAATTCTATGTTCTATGCAAAACTCATTAAATGATGGATCGTACTCACAACATTTATTACTCATTATTTCTTTAATCTTCTTGCTTAGTTGATTTTCAACCTGGGTTTTATAGAAATAGACGTAACAATATCTCATGCAATCATCAATAAAATTAATAAAACACTCTTTACCAGCCCTAGTTTACACGAATTTTAAATCATAAATACTGTGTGAATTAAATCTAGAGGTTTGCTCCATCTTTCTATTGAATAAAAAAGAGCCTTAGCAAATTTGGATTTCCCAAAAGTCTCATAGTTGTAATTTTTATAAATCCAAATTTTAAAAACAAATCCAAATTGCTAATTCTTTACAAGGTCTTATAATTCATGTGGCCTAATCTATCATGCCATAGATTAGAAGACTCAAGCAAATAAGCCTAAGAACTCATTTTATTTATCTTATCGTTCTTCATTAAAACACTCATCATGTTGAGCTTAAAAAGCTCATCATGTAGATAACCTCTACCTGCAAACATCCCACTTTTAGTGAGTACAAATTGTTCTGACTCAAAGACCAACCTAAATCTGTTCTTGCTTAATAGAGACCTAGATATCAATTTTTTTTGAATTTTAAGAACATGAACCACATTAGTCAAGGTTAGTTCTTTCTTCAATGTCATTTTGAGCACCACCTTAGCATGGCCTCGTATTTCACATATCGAAGAGTTTTTCAGAAATAACTGCTCATTATGAGCAGCTTCTTTGTACTTGGAAAAACTCTTCCTGTTAGAACACATAAGACAAGTGGCATTGGTATCAACCCACCAAGTCATTAGGTTTTCCACCGTATTCACTTTATAAAAACAATAGTAAGCCCAATCTTATCATCAATGATTAAGTTGCTTTGAGCTTTCTTATTTTGGTTCTGACAACAGTCTTTAGCACGGTGTCTGGGCTTGTTCCATACATAAGTACCCATGAACATATTGACACCAACTTTCTTACTGCTTTGGTAAGAATTGGAAACAATTTTTTCCTCTTTCGCAAATGTTCGATAACATTTGCCTCGACATACATAATTTGAACACCACCTTCCTTTCTGAATCATAAATATCCTCTTTGATTCTTAACTGAATCATAATTTTTGAGTCTATCATCTTGAAGTCCAGAAATTGGCCAACTATGAATTTCTTCGTGTTGGTATCATTGGTATTATACGTCCTATCCAAGGACTCCCACAGCTCTTTCACTATCTTTATTGGACTATGCACATTATATAACGTTTTATCCCATCCATTGAGGATATTACTCTTGTATAGGAAATTTGAATATTTCCATGCATCCACCTAGGCCACCTCAAAATTATTTGCTTCTCTTTCTTTAAGAATTGGAGCCTCCACCGATAAATACCAGGTCAGATGTAGAGTGGTTAAGTAATGCAACATCTTATGTTGCCATAGTTTGAAGTTTACTCCATTTAACTTCTCAGGTGATGAACTTATATTATTGATAGTCGATTGTGCCATCTATTATTTTAAAATAATAAGATCGATTTTTAGTATGCTATTCAAACTTGTTTTAAGCAAGTTGAATCTCATAATGATTTAAATAAATAAGGAAAATAAACAAATGCAAACACATATATATGAAATTAATCACTGAAAAGGAAAAAAATCCACTTCATCGATTAAAAGGAATTAGATATATGTACAAGCAATATATATAAATAGAGATTAAAGACATAAATTTAATATAATCAATCAATAAATACTAATCACAAAAATTATAGCACATTAAACCCATGAAAATTATAGAGCAAAATTAATCAAATTTGAAACAGAATATAAAACTATGTAGAAAAAATAATAATACAAGCATTGATATGTTAAACCAATAAAGAAAAGACAATAACATTCATAAACTTCCTAGAATTTTAAAACCAAGGAAATTGAAAAATTTTGAGAAACAATTTTTAATATCAACTTCATATGAGCTTAGAGAAAATTTGATTGTTGGATGAAAAATCGTTCATCTAAGTCGTTGAAAGCAAAATGAAATAAAAATTAATTTAACCATTTGGCCCGGTAATTGTTAACCCAACAGCCAAACCCTCTATTTTAAAATCAAGAAGCCCTAAAATTTTAAAACCTTATTTTAAATCTCTGAGAACCGAAACCCTAAACACTTTGATATTGCTGTTGTGGACTATTAGTCTCTGAGGTCAATGATTGCCAGCTGATGAAATGTTGCTACTATCCAAATTATCTTCTATTTGCCTTCCTTGTGCATCCAACTGAGCTCGTTGAACATTCACCATCTCTTGTAGTAATTAAACTTGTCGTCTCAATTCTTCTATCTCAACTTCGTGCACAGATCTTTGTCTTGGAGGCATATTGTAGGCTAGTGAAAACAAAGGGTATGGCTTAAGGATGAAATTAGGAATTAAGTTCAAAAGTTGGGGTCAAAATAAAATTTTAAGAAATTTAAGGCTTAGGTGTAATTTTAAAAAATCAAGGGGATAATTTGCAATTTTGAAAAGTTAAGAGGTTGATAAGAAATTTTGAAAAGATAAGGGGTTGTATTAAAATTTTAAATAGCTTAGGGGTCAAAATGTAATTAAGAAAAAATGTGCTAACAGGGTGATGACATGGTAGTTAAAGACACGTGGTAGGTAATGGTTGGGCGATGTGGTGATGATTGGACAAAGGGCTGACATGGATGATGATGTGCAGAAAGTGCCACATGGCAGTTTATGGTTGGATAACGTGGCAATGACTAGGCAACTGTGCCGATTAGGCAATGATGTTATGGATGTGACACGTGGCACGTTATGTGCGGCTGATGTGTCATTGACTTGACACCTCAGTGCTGATGTGGCAGCTAACATGGTCGTGTTCAACCCCTGGCTAGCACGTGGAGCATGTAACCGGTGTGTGGTCTTCCGACGGTGGCACGTGAGAGCGCGTACTGTACTTTTCGACGATGAAACTTTTCAGTCCAAGGCTTTTCGACCTCCTGAACATGATGAAGATCTTCTTTTGGCTAAAAAATGACTGAAACTATGAATTTTGAAGGTGACAATGATGACTCTTATCGGACTACTTCGAAGTCGTCAACTTCAGGCTATTTTTAAAACACTCCCCGTCTCTGAAACTCAGCTCTGATACCAAAAATGGCTCAAAAATTAGAAGAAAGAAATGAATCTCAATTGACAAAGAGAATTTGTTATTTTTTGATGCTGAATATAATGAAATGACCCCTATTTATACTAGTTTCATAGGGGCTTATGATTTGTACTCCTAAAAGATAACTCCTAAAGGAGATTATCAATTACAAGATAATTTGATTTTTATAAGATTATTTGATTTTTATCCAAGATTATTAGTTACAAAAGGATATTATCTTGTAATCCTTATCATTCTCCATTATCTTGTTATCCTTATCAATACCAGTTGCAATCTTCAGCTTGCACAAAAATATTCTAATGATCTGTACATCCATTACTTACAAGTTTTCATATTATTTGATTGGGATGACATAGGTTGGTTCAAATTTATTGAATCAAAGGTCCATTTCACTAAGAATTCAAATTCTTTACATGTACTTGTTGAAAAAACTCAGCAATGGGTTCATTACAGATATATATATGTGTGTGTGTGTATGAAAAATCATTTGATTCATGTCATTAAAATTTTTAGATTTTACAAACAAATTTATAAGGTGACATATACCCTTTAATATATATTTAAAAATAGATATGATATTTGGTAATTTTTAATATCGATTATGGAATTAAAAAATTTCATTGTTAATTATTAGTGTGTAAAAAATGAAATATACATGGCTCTAAAAAATCTATGAGATTATATCATCCCTTTTACTTGGAAGGATAATTCAATTAGTGTATGAATGCATGGGAACCTTATTAGTAGTACTAAAATTAAAAATTATATTAATAAATTAAAAAATAATTCTTTTACTTCAAAAATTATTAAAAAATTAATTTTCTACATATATAGTATTTTTAATAAAAATAAAAAATAATTTTGAAAAAATTATAATTAATTTTCTTAAAAAAATGTATTACATAGATATGTTGCAGATTCGGTAATTTTTATATATAAAACTTTAATGTTTATATGTAATCTGGTAATGTTTATATATAATAAATTACATAAAAACATTACATTCAAAAACTTTTTACATAAATACATTTCCTAAAACACAAATTGCATATAAAACATTATGTAAATTGTAATACTTATGTGTATTATCGTAATTTTTAGTTGTAACTTTTACTAACTAATAAAAAATATATATTTTATCGTAAACTTAATTTTTTTAATATAATATATTTAGCACTAATATGCCAAAATAAATTATTAAAATACAAAATGAAAAAAAATTACTTCAAAACTTATTAAAAAAATTAATTTTCTATATATGTAATATATTTAATAAAAAATACAAATAACTATGAGAAAATTATAACAGACTTTCTTAAAAGAATGTTTTACATAGGTACATTACAGAGTCGATAATGTTTATATGTAAAACTATAATGTTTGTATCTAATTACATAAAAGAATGTTTTACATAGATATATTAACTTCAAAGATTCTTTATAAAAATACATTACATATAACACAAATTACATAAAAATATTATGTAAATTGTAATGTCTAAATGTATTGCCGTAAGTTTTAGTTGTAATTTTTATTAACTAATTAAAAATATATTTTATCATAAACTTAATTTTTTTCTTAATATAATATAATTATTACTAATATAATAAAATAAATTATTGAATATGAATTTTTTTTACTTCAAAAATTACTAAAAAAATTAAGTTCTACATATACAATATATTTAATAAAAATAAAAAAGAATTTTGAGAAAATTATAATTAACTTTCTTAAAAGAAAGTTTTACGTAGATACATTATAGATTCGGCAATGTTTATATCTAAAACTTTAATGTTTGTATGTAATTTGGTAATGTATATATGTAATAAATTATATACAAATATTACCTTTAAATATTCTTTACGAAATACATTATATATAACACACATTACATATAAATAATATTTATGTGTAATTTTAATAATATTTAGTTGTAATTTTATCAACTAATAAAAAATATAAATTTTATTATAAAATTAATTTATTTCTTAATATAATATTATTATTACTAATATACCCAAATATATTATTAAACTAAAAAAATATGAAATTTTTTTCACTTAAAAAATTATTACAAAAATTATTTTTCTACATATATAATATATTGAATAAAAATAAATAATAATTTTGAGAAAATTATAGTTAATTTTTTTAAAGGAATATTTTGCATAAATTTAATAATGTTTTTATGTAAAACTTTAATTTTTATGTAATCTGATAATGTTTGTATATAATAAATTATATACAAATATTACCTTCAAATATTCTTGGCAAAAATACTCACATACAACACAAATTGCATATAAATATTAGGTAAATTGTAATATTTATTTGTACTTTCATAATGTTTAGTTATAATTTTACCAACTAATAAAAAATATAAAATTTATCAAAAATTAATTTGTTTCTTAATATAATATAATTATTATTAATATACCCAAATAAATTATGAAACTAAAAAAATATGGTAATTTTTTTCACTTCAAAATTAATACAAAAATTAATTTTTTACATATATATTATATTTAATAAAAATTATAATTTTAAAAAATTATAATTAATTTTTTTAAAGAAATATTTTAGATATATTATAGATTTTGTAATGTTTTTAATGTAAAATCATAATATTTTTATGTAATCCGGTAATATTTGTATGTAACAAATTATATACGAATGTTACCTTCAAAGATTCTTTGCACATATAGATTACATATAACACAATTTGCATATAAACACTATATAAATTGTAATATTTATATATAATTTCTATAATATTTAGCTGTAATTTTACCAACTAATAAAAAATATAAATTTTATCATGAAATTAATTTTTGTTCTTAATATAATATAATATAATTATTAATAATATACCCAAATAAATTAATAAACTAAAAATATATAAAAAAATTTTCACTTCAAAAATTTCTACAAAAATTAATTTCCTGCATATATTATATATTTAATAAAAATAAAATTAAATTTTTAGAAAATTATAGTTAATTTTATTAAAGGAATATTTACATATATACATTACAGAATTAGTAATGTTTTTATATAAAACCGTAATATTATGTGTAACTCATTAATATTTGTATGTAACAAGTAACATACAAGCATCACTTTCAAAAATTCTTTACACATATATATTACATATAATATAAATTACATATAAACATTAAGTAAATTGTAATATTTATGCGTAATTTCTTTTTTCGTAATATAATATAATTATTACTAATATACTCAAATAAATTATTAAATTAAAAAATATGATAATTTTTTTCACTTCAAAAATTTTAACAAAAATTAATTTCCTAAATATATAATATATTTAATAAAAAATAAAAAATAATTTCGAGAAAATTATAGTTAAGTTTCTTAGAGGAATATTTTATATACATATATTACACATTTAGTAATATTTTTATCAAAAACGGTAATGTTTTTATGTAATTCAGTAATATTTGTATGTAATAAATTAAATACAAATATTACCTTTAAAGATTTTTTACACATATATATTACTCATAACGTATATTGCATTCATACATTACCTTCACTTTAATGTTACATATAATATTTTTAATCTTTAGTAGTAATTCTTATCAACTAATAAAACTATATATTTTATTATAAAATTATTTTTCCTTAATATCATATAATTATTACTAATATAGCTAAATAAATTATTAAAATAAAGAAATATGAATTTTTTTCACTTAAAAAATTACTAAAAAATTAATTTTCTACATATAAAAAATATTTAATAAAAACTAAAAATTAATTTTGAGAAAATTGTAGTTATTTTTTTCTTCAAATAGTATTTTACATAGATACCTTATAGATATGGTAATGTTTTTTATGTAAAACTATAATGTTTGTAGATAATTTGGTAATATTTGAATGTAATTTGTTATGTACAAATATTATCTTTAAATATTCTTTACACAAATACATTACGTATACTATAGTATTTTTGTAATATATAACATATATGTGTAAATGTATTAAAATATGTAATAAATATTTTTATTATATATGATAATAAACTTATGTTATGGATATTACAATTTATATAATTATTATATTTTATTTATTACTATTATTATATTTGCTAATATATTTATGTAACTTATAAAATTTTTATGTAAATATAATAAATTTATGTTTTACAACTTTTATTATCCTTTTACGTAATATATAATATATATATAATTGTAACAAAAATATTTAATATTTATTTATATTACCTATGATACTAAACGTATGTTATAGATCATATAATTTATGTAACTATAATATTTTTTATAATGGTTCTTCCTATTACTTATTGGTAATATATTTATGTAACTTATAAAATTACTATATAAATATAATAAATTTATGTATTACAATTTTTTATTATCATAATTTCAAGTAAATAATGTATATATATATATATATATGATTGTAAAAAGTGTAATACTTACGTATATTACCTATGATGATATACATATGTAATAGATAATATAATTGATATAATTATAATATTTTATGTAATATTATTTTCTCTTATCTAATTGTAATATATTTTTGTAACTTATAAAATTTTTATATAAATATAATAAATTTATGTATTATAAATTTTATTATCTTTTATCATAATTTATGTATGTAAATAATATATATGTAATGATAATAATATGTGTAACACTAAATATAATTCCAATCATAATAATTTATGTAATAGATAATATAATTTATGTAACTAAAATATATATTGGTAATTCTAAGTTTTTCTTTTTATTAATAATTAATGTAACTTATAATATATTTATATAGTTATAATAATTTTATGTATTATTATGTAATAATATATGTAAAAAAATAAAATAATTTAAATAAAAATTATTACAATTGATTAAATCGATTGCTATTAAAAATTACCAAAATTTCTTTATATATATATATATATATATCTAAAACAACTAAAGATATGATATAAGTCTAATCAATGGAAGTAAAATAATCACAACCAGCATATAAGACAAAACTAATATCCACGAAATGAAATTTCAATAATGTACAGGGAGAATTCCAAAAAAAAAAATAAAGGAAATCTAACGGAAATAAAGAAAAAAAAGTGAAATCTTGGAAAATTATTAAAAAGTAAGAAATATCAATTTCTGAAAATAATTAAAAAATAGAAATTACTATTACACCTTTAATGGAACTTAAAATTTTTGGCCAAATCTCCCTTTCTGTCGACAATAGTAGCTGAAAAGAAAAACTAAAATAGAAACATCTCATATTCCAAAATTTCTAATTATCCCGTTTGAACCTAACTTGATTTTTTATAAATTACCGTCAGTAACCCTATTCTAATCCCAATTGAGAGAACCCGCTGTGTTTTGAGTTGATATACGCAGGGCTTCTAATGACATTTTCCAATTAGTGTCGGTCAATCTCGGGAAATTTGGGAGTGGCAATATTAGTGTTTCCGGATTCCATAATATGGGAGAAAGTGAAATTACAGGGAAGTTAAGGTATGATGTTAGTACTTTTGAATGTTAAATTGAAGTATTAGGAAAAAAATTTGTTTATCTTTCTTGGCATAATCTGTTTAGGGATAGTTGTAAAAAAAATTTATAATTGGAGGATTTAGGTATATGTTCAGCAGGACATATGAAGAAAAAAAGGTTCCCATATATATATATTGAGAAAAATTTTATTTTCAGCAGGACATATATAGCAGTATTGTGATGGAAAAAAATTTGAAAACCAAAGATACATGTACAGTTGTAGGAGTTAGTTGTGGTCTATGTAAAAAGGTGTAGTTGTGAGATACATTACTGATGGAAGTCTTGTCTATGAATGCTCCATTAGCAGTGGGTGCATATTTAGGGTGAGAGATGGTGCAATTGTTAGAACTTGGCAAGCAAGATTGATTAACGTAGAAACTTTTAAGTTATGACTTTTAGTAGACAATGTAGTATTAATTGTTTGTAAAATTGGATTGCAATTTTAACAACAATCATATATCGATGCCAAAGTGATTTAATTTTGAAAGGTTGTTGTAAACATATATACATATATACACATGGGTCTAAATTTATAATATTTACAAGTGTGACATAAAATCAAGGCAGACATGGATCGAAGCCGTTACAGGAGAGAAAAGAAGAAACAAATGTTGAGGTAAAGTTATTTTTTCTGAGACTGTACGAATGAATGTATTAATACTTGCCAATTTTAGTAACATGAGACCATGCAAAATTGTAACCCCTTTGTAAAGTAAGCACCCATTGCAACCCTGGTAGGTTAGTTAGGTTAATGAAAGAGGTTGTTATCGTGGATGATAGAAAGGAGAATGCTCTTAGAGAAATATGTTTTGATGGTTTTTTGAGTTTGAGGGCAACCTTTTTATGTCACCCATTGTGTATATGGTTGATTGAACATTTCGACACATAGAATAATGCTTTGACATGGTCGAACCATGTTATTGCAGTTAGAGATGCCGACGCAGGAGTTGTGTTTGGCATTCCCTCTGGTGGGCTAGAAGTTACTGAACAATCTCTAGATAAGAGTGATGAGATAAAGGAGTGGTGTAGTAGGCTGCTGCCTTTAAATTCTTTATTGGACTTTAAAGATCTTTTACGCACTGTAATAGATTTAGATGATTGGTAGAGGCTGTTTGTACTGTATGTCATAAGGTCCGTCTTGGCATCGAGTAGTCGGGTTGAGGTTAATCCCAAGCTTATGAAGATCATCTTTGATCTAACGCAAATAAAGTTGTATAATTGGGCTGGGTTCACCTTAAAGCAGTTGGTTCATGCTGTTATGAAGAACAAAGGAAGAAAACGCACAACATGGCTGAACAGCTGCATTTTGTTTCTTTAGGTATTAGGAATTACGCTTTATTGACTGATTTCAGTATATGACATTATCCTAGTAAGCAAAAATTGAGATATAATAAGGCTAAATTTTTTTGTAGATGTTTTACTTGTATAGGGTTGTCCTATCTGAAAGAAGCATACCTCATGCTATGCCTCGGATAAGCAGATGTGAAGATGACTCGGTTAAAAGACGGATACAAATAGAGGAAGAGTATGGTGGATATGGTTCTGGGCAAGTATCTCTTGTTATATCATTAAAACTTATTTTGTTTTTGGTTATCTGTTAAACGGTTATGCATTAAAATGGTGCACTAAAAATTTATGGCAATTACAATTATTGTATTTTACATGTTGTGTAATTATATTTGCAGGTTGTAAGCGACATTGAACCTGTGAAGGATGAAAGTGGCAAGGGAAATGAATCCATGCAGTGTGATCTGGAGGTGATGGTATGTTTAATTTTCCTTTTTCTTATGAGGCCTACAAAGTGTAAGCATTAAGTGCTGTAAGCAATTAACATCTGCAAGTATGCCAGCTATGCTTTATAGTGTTTTTGTTAATATGTTTGTAATTCAATATTTTTCAAATAATGCATGGTTAAAATAATGTTATGCTATAGGTTATATTGTAAAAGATCAGGTCAAGAACCCATGAGATAATGAAATGAAACCAAGAAATTGCAAGCTTGCATAAAGATAATCTCTTGGATATAATGGCACTGACGAAGCTATCATCATTACATGGAAATCGTGCAATGGCAGATGTTGCAAATGAAATGGAGCAGTCGAGGCAGAGGGAGCTAATCAGAGAGATGGAAGCATCCCCATCATTTCAGGTTAGACCATTCGAGACTGAATGTAGTTTTGAAGTAAATGTGGTGCCTTGTCCTTCGAAAGTCAGAATGTCAGAGAGAGGTGTAACAGAGGATAAGTTATTGGATACAGTAGAGGAAGAAATATGTGGTGATGCCAATGTAAGCATGATTAGGAGTTCTCCACGTGTCCGTAGGGTGGTCGCCAATCTTTGATCACCATATTTGGTCAATTGGCCACTTGGCTCATTAACGAAACTCGAAAAAGCTATGGTGGAGTATGCATGGGATGAAAATTTACTCATGGAGTGGGTTTAGCATACATATTTTACATTAGTTGTGCTTACATTTAGAAGCATTGTAATGTATCTATTACACTTTGTTGTAGGGAATCGCTCTGCCAAATGCATAGCTAGGATCTAACGAGGACTGACATTTTATCGTTAGCAAAATCCAATTGGGTGAGTAATATGGTATGTTAAACTTGTCTTTTGTACATACGGCATTAAATGAACATGCTTAATTTCATGATGAACATAATAGTTTGTTTATGTACAAATATTTCAAGTAGTAGAGATGTTTGTACACGTAATTAATGCGGAGCAAGTTTATGCAAGCAAGAAAATCAAAGTTGCGTCGTATTGTTCTGACCTCCTATTTGGTGGTACAATTTGGGCCTTGTGATCACAATATGCGATCATAATTCTATTCCTTTCATTGAATGTTTGTTGTTATAGTTAGCAAATGTTAATGTGCAGTGGTCAGTTTCATGGAGGGAGCCATTTTGTACTATAATCTTAGAAGAAAGATAAACCAACACGAAGTCGCGACTCATTTTGGTAATTTTATAGTGGCTGAACCATATAACACTGATATAGCTGGAGCTCAATTGGTATATATCAATTATGCATGTAAGGGTAATTAAGTTGTTTGTATGTGTAAATAACCATGATTGATTTTTAATGCCTTATATAATGGTTAGATATGCTTCCCGTTATGTGCAAACAATCATTGGTTGTATATTGCATTAATATAGTGTCTTCGCAGATAAAAGTTGTTGATTCCCGAAGGTCACGGCTAGGGAGGGATCACTTTCGATTCCCTAGACAATTGGTAATGTCTAAGAAAGCATAACTTATAGTTGCCTGGTCTGAGGTGTTAAGTTTAGGATAAAGTTGATAGTAATACTTATTTGATAAATGTTATGTCTTACAGTAGAAGTATTTACCTGCTTTGCTGCGTGACTGGAACTATCTAGCCACATATGCTGTTCAGCATTACAAGGAGCGACATGTCTAGTTGTTAGATGACAAGTAAATCTTTAATCGCTTATATGAATATTAGTTTTGGTCAATTTGTTTTAGCTTCTGTCTTTATAATGGGTTTGGAATTTGTTTCTTTCTTCATTGTATTACAGTTCTAATGACTATGGGGTTTTCTTAATTAAGCATTTACAAGGTTGGAATGCCCGAATCACTCCACCATTGAATCAGACGAGTATGCAGTGCATAAGATTCAAACTTTACTTTCAGTCTTAACTTTTATTTGTGTGTTAACCATTGCGTTGGCTTATGTATAGGCTGATGACAAGAAGTACGGACTGCAACTTATGGTGCAATTGATGTTGGACCCAAGGAATACAGAAAAGGATAGAGTACTACGCATGTTGAGTAGTGTTTAGGGCGTATGAAGTGAACATAAGATTAACATTAACATTTCGAAAATAGGGCAGGTTTTGTTAGGGTTTATGATCACCAAATGTACAGATTAAATTCTTTGAATGATGTACAGGGATGTTGTATGAAATATATCATATAATATGAATCCATCTTTCCAATTTTGTAATTATCCACTTGCACTTACGTATGCCCTTGATATTAATCCATTTATAGTAGCATATAAATATATTAGTTGTTATCGATACTATATATATAGCCTTATTGAAATTGATTTATACATCTTTGCTACTTAAGTGACAGTTGTCTTATCAGAAAGCATCTTTGCTGGTTTGCCATGATAGTGGTTGTCATATGTACATTTTGTTAAATTCATTGTAGTGTTACACTACTAAGTGTATGAACATTTCATTGTACATCCAATTAGGTATCAGATTATACCAGTAAGTTTAATTTGTACACTGATTATGTTATGTTATGAACATTTAGGAATTTTGAAATGTGAATCCAATGATTACCATATAAGGTTTCAGTTACTATGCAAAGTACCTTTCGTTGTAAGTCCTACTGATAAGAATGGCTCGATCATAAGTACATTCATATAAAATGTAAGTGAATACTTTGAAAGTATATTAGTCAACTACATGACAGGTAGTGTTTCAACATGATGCGGCATTTTCTATACAAATGTAATGGGATACTAGTTTAAGGTGTCTATAACTGATTCTATAACCAATTAATTTTAAGTATAATCTCTATATTCTTCATTCTGCGGTGAACAAAATCGCATCAGTTCATAAAATGCCGTTATTAAGCATAAATTGTAATTTTTATCCATAACTTTTCCCCATTAATTATCCACTTGTAATATGTGTTAGGGGTGTAATGTATGCCAGTAACTGCAAGTAACCACCCCCACAATTGTCTACGTCTTAAACCCTATATACATATATATTTGTAGCAGCATTGGAGTCCTTACTGAAATCGTATCCAATTTTAATTTGTTCTTTTTCGGTTCACAATAGTTGCTGATTACTATCTTTGCGTAGTTTTTGGTTGCAGGCCAATGGAAATCATTTCAATTGACTTTCAAGACCTTTTATGGAAGGTTGCAGCCGCGTGTGGATATGGTGCTCTAATTTATCAGGTCGTACATAATGTGGAGAATGAATACAGGGTAGTTGTTCGTATTATGCTGCTTCCTGAGTCAGAGAACTTAATAGATATTTCTATGGAAAGACTTTCAGGAAGATGAGAAGAGAGCAAATCGTCAGCCATTAAGAATGATGTTACTCATATGAAAGCACATTTTGGTTTTGAGATCGTATGACATGTTTGAACACTACGAACATATGTACAATAAACAAAAAATGATTTAGACGGCATGACAATCCCGTATAGAAGAACTCCAATAGACCCATAAGTTGTATATGGATAAATATACTACTGAGTTAGAGATGGGAATCAAGATGAAGCTTAAAGTGATGCAGAAACTTAAATCTGTGCTAGATGCACTTAAATAGAGTTAGGGTTTGGCATGTTAGGTTATACAAATTAGGCTGTTTATATACGGGGTAGGCATATTTTCATTCAGTTTTCAGTATTTTTGCATTTGCATTGTTCTTCATGTTCGGACAATGTTATCTTCATCATACTTTTTTTTATATAATAGAGTAATATATAATGTTAGATAATTTAAAAACTGTATACATGGATGTTAGAGTGAATTCAACACCGCTTACAGCATAAGTTTTTATGCAAGTTGAAAACTTTCGAATATGGAAACTTTATATCCATTCAAACAGAGGTCGTAAATGGGTGGAAAATGCACTTTTATAACTGAGTTAAAATGTGCAAGACATCATAAGTTCGTTTCAGGCACTGTATACATTTCAATGTACAGGTATGAGCAGCAAAACCAACAAGTAAGAATTTACATCTGTGATTAGCTTTATGAGCTTAGTATAGCCCTTGACAGAATATTCATATATTTCTAACAGTGCAGTTCATCCTAAATTCCTAATAACTTGTGGGTAAAACTCCCAATCCTTGTGTCCTTCACTAATAGGTTCCCGTCCAAATTGGTTCTACTGTACGAAGTCTGGGACATTTTCAGCTTTTGCCAATTGCTTCAAATATACTTTGAGCGATCCCCCAATGGCTACACATGTGGAAGTTATTGTACGTTAGTATATCACCATCTGTTCATGTAAATGACATGTAATACTTGAATGTACCATAACTATTTATCTGCAATCAATTTACAACTCACCCAATGCAACATCATGCTCATCCCTAAATTTGCATAGATATGAGAATATTACATTGTGTGGCTACATAACATTGGAAAATGTCATTATGTACAATTGTCTTAATATTGGGGAAAATAACAGAAGGATGAATTCCTTCATTATGTACAGAAGTCAAGTGTCTCATGACCATCTACTCACGATATGACTTATAGGATTTAGCAACAATCTATAAGGGCTGTCATCCAACAACAACATGTTGGACTCATCATAACCCTTCTCCCTAAGGCCGCCGCATATATCCCCTAGATTTTGTAGATCCTTAAACAACAATGGCTTTGCAGGGTTATCCATTATGTTGTACTTCATTTTTGCACAGTGGTACGCATCCTAGGAAATGAGAAGTTGATTTGTTAGATTCAAGATCAATCAGTCGTCATACTTTTCACATAATTTAAATAAAGTTTTGGGCGGTTTACCCATCAAAACAACCATTTATCCTTCATATCACCCAACAAATATGTTAGAACACCATCTAAGTTTTTCTTGGGTCTCAACATATGACAATACTATTTAGTATCTGAATGGTGTCGGGGTTACTTAATGTAGATCTTACTTGTTTCTAGATGAGCAAACCCCAACTACAAAGGTATCAAAGAAAAACTATATGAAATCCTCATAGAATGGTCTCTGCAAAACTGAGAAATCATGTAAGTTGACTGTAGTTAGTGTAAGATGGATATGAAGTAAACAACTGAGTGTATGCCATTTTGTTAATGATTATGACTATGATGGGTGAACATGGTAGTGGAATGTGTGCCTTACCTATGTAAGAGTGGATTTTTCTCCTTTTGAAATCTAGTGGACACTTTGAGGAGTGCACTATATCTACCAACACACCATTAACATCAAGGACAATGAGTTTTTTTTTCTTTTGCTCTTGATGTCAGTTCTTATTGTTTAGTCCCTCTGATTAATTGTATGTAAAGATCATTACTCCGTCCATGCAAGGTAATAAATTCTACCGTAATCTATATGACCCTTATTGTTAAACTATCATATATGTAAAAGGGAACTTATACATACCTGATCATGCCATGAGTGCCTTCCCTCAGCAACGGTGGTGATGTCTTCATTTTTAGCCACTCTTAAGCAAGTAAATAGGTAGATAAGTTAGGCACAACCTCATCTCTGACAAAGTTAATGAGAAAACTAATCTGTCTACCCATGCTAGCCAAATCTGATCTCATTGATGCCATGTGTTCCTTCATTTTGTCCATATTTTCTCTCAGCATCTCTATGTTTTCCCAGACTATGCTAGTGGTCAGACAGTCTGCGTTTCTATGAGGTGGGCTTGATACATCTGTCGCTAATGGTCCAAGATAGTTTGACTTTTTCTTTTGCTATCTTTTTGTCGCTTTTGGTCTATTCCTTCCATCCAAGTCAAAACTACACTTCTTTAGGCTAGCCCGCCCTATTGCATAAGTCTTAGGGACTGAAGTTCCTGTTTCATTGGTGCAACATACTCCATTATCTTGTAGGAATCAGATATAAGGGATGCATATGGAAGGAGTATCCTATTACTATTGTAAACAACCCTTATTTTTAAAGAAATTATGAAATGTAATCCTAGATTCCTGCCCTCTATCAAGCAAGACATAAGCCATATGTCTTCATGACTCATCATGGCAAATTTCCCTCCTCTGGGGATCAAAATATGAACTACTATCAAATGCATCAGTCTTTTATGTCTATTCAGGCCGTTAGCATTAGTTTTAATATGTTGCAGAGATGAATCCTTAAAGATGACCTTAGCATGATCTAATATTCTCCCAGTCATATACGGTTCACACTAACTATAGGGCACAAATTCCAGACCAAATGCCTTACACAAATTTCTTGGACTGACTAGTATTTGCTTCCTTCCAATATATGTGTGGAAAAAACTAACATCCGAAATCTCAACAAGGTTTCCAAAACGTTCTTCTACACTATTATTTCTTCTTATTTGTAAAATAATTAGACTAATCTCTCATAGTACTAAATCGATGGTGCAAGCACATTTCTTAACCAATAGAGTTTCAATGTATTGAAGTATGGGAAATCCATCTGTCATAAAAACTTTACATTAATATGTTTTTTGCCTAATACCTTTTTTGACACAAAACGATCATTGAAACGACGTTTTTGCTCTAGAAAGTTAAAGTTTTTTATGGGTTTCCAAGGTGATTCTTCTGCAAGGGGGTTAGTTCCACTGTCCTTTATTGCTGGGTCAACTATCTATTTCTATTTCGATTGAGAAGCCCTCTTCAATACATAAGTCTTAAAAGCCATGTCCGAATTGCCGACTATGTAACATTTCTATTCCTAGTGGGTTTCAGTAAAATGTAATAGTGATTGTAACCAAGGGATATCTGTTTGTGGGTTTTAGGGAGCCAGCCTTTTAATTCTACTTAACAAGCAGGTGTCGATTCAAGCTGAATGAGGGAGCTAGTTCTTATAAAAACATGGAACCGGTTCTGTCTTATGTGGGAGTAGGGTATTTAGTTAAATAGAGTCGGTTGCCATCCTATGTACAAGCCGGTTGCTGAAGGTCTTCAATAGGAAAGTTTAAGAAGGTGTCAGTTCATAGATAACGTAGGAGTCAGTTTCCTTGTTAAGTGCATGGTGGTTCTTAAAGAACCATGGTAAATAGATGCCAAAATGATGTGGGAACTGGTTCCTTGAGCAACATTGGGTCGGTTCCATTATTATATGTGTGCCGGTTCCTAAAGAAGCATGGAGCCAATTTTTTACTTGGAATTCATATACCATAGCCTTTTCACTAATTTATAAATGGGAATTTTGATAATGCATTTATATCTCATTATCACATTTTGGGATTTTATCTAAATCCACCCTAAAACTCATTAACGAATAATAACAATAAGATGGCATAATTATTAACATTGATATTAAGAGCATAGCTGTAATTGGAGCAAGTCACAATAGACTAAATTGTGGAGCCGGTTCTTTTGAGGTCTATCTAGAGAAATTAGCATGATATTTATGCCCCTAATTCAGTTGACCTTATTGTCTTTTGCTATTAATATCTATTGTCCACATATATGCCCCTTAGCTTTACTTGAATATAACTTTATCCATTTGTAACTATTCTTTCCTTTGCATAATAGGGAAGTTTCCTTCCACGTCGAGAAAGAGCCATTCCTTCATTTGTAAGTTTGTTTGTACACCTAGTGTGGGTCGAAGCTGGCTCCTTTCAGCATAACATCCTACAGAGATTGCTTTTTTCCCGCCTAACATTTGAGCTGCCTCGACTACTTCCCCTTTTGAAGTGCCCGATCAAAAATCCCCTGATTTAGTGTGCACGATCAGGTACAATCTAATGTCTTCTTTAAGATTATTTGCATATATCAACATCTTAAAATAGAGTATGGTCATTCCTATTCATGGAATTTATGGTTAGATTCGTGCTAAGTAATACCTAGAAGGTCAGAGTTACATGGTTACAAATTTAAATCTTTTAGTGGAAGCTTTTACTCAAACATGATTTTAGGTGTTAATGTATGTACTGAAGGAAGAGTCCCCTCTACATGTAGAATTTAATGCATAATATACAAAACTTATGATGACTTCATCTATCCCAAACAAACGTGTTTATTATTATTGCCATATTAATGGCAATATCGTCAGTACGGCTCCTCTGTCCAGTACCATAGTGGAACAATAATTGGGGTGATGATCGATGAAACCTCTATTATATCAGATTTACACAGACAAATTAGAGATAAATTGTCGGTGAACCTTGATCATCATATTATAAGATATACATTGGATTTTAACCTAACTTTGCTTATTGATTTGGTGAATGATGCTAGTTTGAAATATCTAGTATAGTTTAGTGATAGGAAAGCAAATTTGTATATATTGGAACATGGGGATTTTGGTCCCCATGAAGAGGAAAGGACATCCACTCAACCCATTTAATGCCGTGAACCTATGGTGAGTATGAAGATTTATCTCATTATTTCCTAATGTCACCTTCATTGATGGCTACCATAATGAGCTCATACTTTTCTTTCTACACACGACATATACAGCGATCCTACAGGTAATGAAGGCTCCCACAGCATGACCATGATGGTGGATGAAACCAGTATAATTTCATCTACTGAATATGAGGGGGAATTTATGTCAGATGTTATACTAGATTCGACTGCCTTAACTAAAGATCGATTTTTGAACGGCATCTAGAAAGACAAGATCATTGGCAACGGCCAAACTTTCGAAGATGCACCTACATTGAGGCTTGTATTTTATCAGTTTAGTATGGCAAATAGATTTTCATATATCTTCAAAAAGAATAGCAAGTCATTCATAAATGTCGATTGCAGAGCAAAAGGATGCCCTTGGCATTTAATAGCGCATAGGGGTACCTTCATAGATCAACACAACCACACTGCTCAAGATATGATCTTAGGAAGGCCTCAGATGAAATCCAAGTTTACAGCTATCATCCCAGTGAAGTTGAATTTGCAGCTTGATACTACTCCATATCAAATTCGTACAGTATTTGAAGCTGACTGTAGAATTCAAATGACATATAAACCAGCTTGGTTATGCAAAGAGCACTCCATGAAGATGTTGCATGGGAAGGCGCAGGACTCATACAAATTAGTACCATGAATGTGCCAACAGATTCAAGATGCCGACCTTCAAAGCATTGCATGTGCACATTCGATTCGAAACATCATTTTAAGCAATTGTTTATGTCGTATGGATGCGACATTGTCAATTTTTTGAATGGCTATAGAGGGTTGGTTTTTATTGACGATTACCATTTAAGCAGTCCTTATAAAGGCACTTTGTTGTTAGCTAGCTCTATTGATGCAAATAATCAGCTTTTCCCATTGGCATCTGCTATGGGCAACTCTAAAAGTTTGGAGGATTGGATGTGGTTCTTGGGGAACCTCAAGTCCAATGTTGCAAGACATGTATACATTACCATAATATCCGTTAGGCACTAGAATATCATTACAGCCATTGATGAGATATATGGCATAGCTTGCCATGCATACTGTTATCGACATATAAAGGATAACTTCAATTCTGAAGTAAACAAAGTGATGTCCGATGGGAAGTTATTGGATGCATGGTCTATGCAAGACTAGAATGGGATTACAACGTTGCAATGAATAATTTGGCAATATACAAAAAAACCTAGCTGAAGGGTAGTAAACAATGCACCTGAACATTGGGTGATGTCCAAGTTCAGGCCTCATCGTTGGGATCACTTAACAACAAATGTGGCAAAATCATTAAATGCATGGTTAGTTTAAGAAAAGAGACATAACATAAATAGCCTCATAAATGAGCATAGGGAAAAGTTGGCCCATAAACTTTATAAATCCAAATTCGAGGTCCAAAATTGAAAGGTTGGAATGGGGCCTACTATGGATCTGAAATTACAGGAGAATGTTGCCAGGGGCAAGTACTTTAATGTCTCTCTTTATAGCGATTTTAGGACAAAGGTCAGTCAAGAAGGGAAGGATGTGGCCATAGACTTGGCTAGCCAAGAATGCACCTGTTTATCTTGGCAAATGTGTGGATTGCCTTATGCTCATGCATACGCCGTAATCGATGCAAACCATGGAGACATTTATGCACTTGTCGAGGATTGTTATACATCAGCTACACAAGAGTGGATTTATGCCATGACAATGGCTCTTGTTGAAACTTATAACCCACTATCTATGCCTTCATCAGACGAGGATGCATGCCATATATCTTTGAGGCCACCTTTGATGAAGATGCCACCAGGAAGGCCAAAAGTGAAGCAAGTTGAATATCAATTCATTAAGAAATGTCCCACAAAATGTTTAAAATGTAGGCAAGTTAGCCACAACCGTGCTTCATGTAGATCACCAAATCCATGTAATCTTTAGGTAAGTCTTACTACTAGTCTTCTAAAGTTACATACACTAACGGAAGGATGCAGATCGTAGGTTTCCATATGTTTTGGAAGTTATATAAGGTATTTTTGGGCACATTGGATACAATATGAAAGTAGCAAGTCTTAATATTTCCATAACAAAAGTCATGCAGCCAGAGGTGTACTTAGGAAGCCTATCGTTGTTATGGCTATCATTTATATTTCATGCATTCCACGTATATGCACTATAAAAGGAATACACCTCTGCATTGTTATATAAGGTTATTGTATATTTTTGTATATTTTGGGTAGCCATGTATGGTTTGTGCACTCCATGTCATATATTTTTGTACCTTTGTGGAAGGCGTGAAATGAAAATTTTTTGTCCACATCCAATGTTGGATTACACCATACAAAAAACTTGATAATATCAGTTGTAGGAATGATAAGTAACAGCAATGTGTTGATTGATATGGACATAGTTTGTGCTCAGGAAAATTATCGGTCTTCATCTTTAATAGTCATTTATTAACATTTAAATGGGCATGATTGAAGAATACAATCATAAGCAACTACATAGTCTTAAAGTACTACTGTAATTTACTTATAGATTTACTATTCCCATTTCTTAAACCCTTCTAATAACAGATGAGTTGTCCAATGGGTGTCAAAATGTCTATTGTTTGACAAACTTATGCAGTATTCTCTACAAATGAGGCACATCACCTTGTGCTATACAAAGAAAGCTACTGGAAATATAAACTACCTCATGGACACATCTTATGTGTTCACTTCCTTAGCCTTAATATCATACACCTTCTTGACAGTATCCTTTATCTTCTATGTGACTACACGAATGTCCTTTATATAACCAAATTCTATTGTTGTCTTCAATCTTCTTCATGGCTGACTCTATTGTGAGGGGAAACTTTAAAATCTGATAATGATCAACCTTGTTCCTTGGTAGAACATTCATACAAGGATGCATGGGGTTCCATGGAATGTAACCTTTGAAGCATGATCTTCTTGGCGTTCTTCTATGCATAAATAAAGTTTTCACTCTATTTTCCACTGCAAGCAAAATTTCAGCATCTGACAGGAATTTACTAAGGATTACAAATCAATGTACATGGATTTTTTATAAACTATGAGGATATCAGAATGTACGACAGATTCCAGCAAAATATACAACTAATTATAACCAAATGTACAATTGATTACACCTATATGTACAACTGAGTATACCTAAATGTACAACTGCATTCTGAAGAGTGTACACGACCCTAAAATTGATCCTACGCTCTACCGTGCACTCGTGAAGCATATGAAAATATTCGAGAGCAATTGTGTGTGTTCATAGGACAACATACATGACAATCATGCATGGGACACAACAAGTTAGGCAATTGGTCTACATTGCACAAGACATGTGCACTGATTGCGTGGTACGCGCATTACAAAATGCACTTACACGATGGACTCATGTAGGGAACATTGAGAGAATTCAATGCCTGTGCATGCCTTAATGTACATGTGATGATATCAGATTGTACGACAGACTCTAATGAAATGTAAAACTGATTATAACTAAAGGTATAACTCATTACACCTAAATGTACAACTGATTATACCTAAATGTACAACTACTTTTTGAAGAATGTACATGACCCTAAAACTGATCCTACAATCCATCGTGCACCCGTAAAGCATGTGAAAATATTCGAGAGCAATTGTACATGTTCGTAGGACAACATAAATGACAATCACGTATGAGACACAACAAGTTATGCAACTGGTGTACATTGCACAAGACATGTGCACCGAGTACGTGGTACGTGCATTATGAAATGCGCTTACGCGATGGACTCATGTAAGGAACATCAAGAGAATTCAATGCCTACGCATGCCTTGATGTACGTGTGATGATATTGGATTGTGTGACAGACTCCAGCGAAATGTACAATTGATTATAACTAAATGTATAACTCATTACACCTAAATGTATAAATGATTATACCTAAATGTACAACTATTTTATGAAGAATGTACATGACCCTAAAATTGATCCTACAGTCCATCATGCACCCGTGAAGCATGTGAAAATGTTTGAGAGTAATTGTGCATGTTCGTAGGACAACATACATGACAATCATGCATGGGATACAACAAGTTATGCAATCGGTGTACATTGCACAAGACATGTACATCGAGTGCGTGGTATGTGCACTAGTAAATGCACTTATGGGGTGGATTCATGTATAGAGCATCAAGAAAAATCAATGTGTATGCTTGGCTTGATGTACATGTAAGTATATTGGAATGTATGATGGACTCTAACAAAATATGCAACTGATTATAACTAAATGTATAACTGATTATACCTAAATGTACAACTGATTATACCTAAACGTACAACTTCATTTTGAAAAATGTACATGACCCTTAAACTGATCCTACGCTCCACCGTGCACCTGTGAAGCATGTGAAAATATTCGAGAGCAATTGTGTGCATTCGTAGGACAACATACATGACAATCACGTGAGGCACACAACAAGTTATGCAATTGGTGTACATTGCACAAGACATGTACATCGAGTGCATGGTATGTGCATTACGAAATATGCTTACACGGTTAATTCTTGTAGGAAGCATCAAGAGAAATCAATGCGTATGCATGGCTTGATGTACATGTGAGGATATCGGAATATACAACAGACTCTAGCAAAATGTACAATTGATTATAAATAAATGTACAGCTAATTACACCTAAATATACAACTGATTACACCTAAATGTACAACTGATTATACCTAAATATAACTGCATTCTGAAGAATGTACAAGAACCTAAAACGGATCCTATGCTCCACCATGCACTCGTGAAGCATGTGAAAATGTTCGACATCATTTTTACGTGTTCGTAGGACAACATACATGACAATCACATGAGGCACATAATAAGTTATGCAATTGTTGTACATTGCACAAGACAGGTACACCTAGTGCATGGTATACGCATTATGAAATGCGCTTACGCAGGGGATTTGTGTAGGAAGCATCAAGAGAAATCAATGCTTTTGCATGCCTTGATGTATGTGTGAAGATATTGGAATGTACGACAGACTCCAACAAAATGTACAATTGATTATAACTAAATATACAATTGATTCCACCTAAATGTACAACTGATTATACCTAAATGTGCAACTGTATTCCAAAAAATGTACACAACCCTAAAAAGGATCCTATGCTCCACTGTGCACCCATGAAGCATGTGAAGACATTCAAGATCAATTGTGCACATTTATTGGACAACATGTATGAATGTACGACTCACTATAACTATATCTACTACTGACAACAACTAAATGTACGGCATACCATATCCTCATGTAAAACTGGCCAGTAAGGAATGTACATGGCTATAAAATCTATTCTACGCTAAGCCGTATGGCTATGAACCGCATGAACATGTCCTAAAGCAATTGTGCACATCATTTACATAGGATATATGATAATCACCACAATTGAATTTTTTTATGTCGATATCTGAATGTTCTTACACGTTGTATGCATGTTGGAAACATTATAACTTAGTAAATGTACATATGCTGATATATGATTGTTCAGACCACCATATGACCATATGAAGTTAAAACAGTACTTACCTTCATACAAAGATTAACAATTCATCAGAAGGCATTAAGCAACCACATGTATTCGCACTCCTTAAACATGCCTATTATAGCTTCAACCATCAAACTATAATAAATACATCATAATATAACCCTAAAACCCATAAACCATGATAATTAACCTTACTCCAAGGTGACTTACATATCTCAAAGTGTCCACTCTATTAATCCCATTATACCACCCAACTACATCGACATTTGGATCAGGAAGTTTGACACAGCTGAGATGATCGAAATTATTGCAAATGTAACCCCTAATGTTCTTTTCTCTGATAGCAAAATATGATATGCTCAATTTATGCTTCCGTTGGTTTATTAACAACTAATGCTTATCTTACTGCATAAAATAGGGTCTCCATATATATATATACATATCCCAATAACGATAACATAACGACCTTCAATTCACAAGATAATATTGATTTCTACAAGATAACATATGTTGGTCGCAATCCCTACATCTGGAACAAATCCATTCACTAAATTTTATCTCCAAATCTTATTTTTACTATGAAAGCATTATTTACATAACATACTTATACCAACTATGTCATTGATTCTTACTGTACATATCAATCTCTATATTCTTTGTAATCAAGTTTCCTAAAAATTTACATCCTTCATATATATATATATATATATATATACCTTAAATTTTCTAAATTCTTCATAAATACCAGTGTTCATAATCAATTATAACTAAAATTCTAATGCTACCGTCCTCAAGTAACTACAACGTACCTTTATATTCCTTGCCTACAATTTTTTCCCAATACGATACTTGATAAGGTTATACTCCACACAAAGATTGAAACAGATGATGACGAGAATAGCAACAAAATTAGGGGGATGAATTTACGGTGATATTCATGGGTCACATGCTATTTCATATCCACAGCTTAATTTTAGTTTCGAACATCGCCTGCAACCCTTGTCCGACTTGAACAGGGACTCGGCAGGCAGTCTTTCTTTTTCAACTTTCTTCTTTCTTTCAAAAATAGAATATGATCTTTGTAGAGGGAAGCCAAACAACCTAAACTGTTACTAAAGGCATAATAGTAATTTCTATTTCCTTTTAATTATTTTCAGAAATTGATATTTCCTTCCTTTTATAATTTTCCAAGATTTCACCTTTATTTCTTTATTTCCATTAGATTTCTCTTTTCTGGAATTCTCCATAATATATGTAAACACTAAAATGGCCTGAAACAATTAAAAATATATAAAAGGAAATTGAAAACAAAACCAATGCTGCATGAATCTATTGGGAACGTCTAAAAAAGGACTTTAGCAATTTGCAGAACCCATAATAAAATAATTGAATATGCTAAGCAATTTGAAATCAGTGATAGTAATGATAAAAACAAAACTGTATAACAGTATCAAACAGAAACTTCAAACTAGATAATTAAACCAAATAGAAAATCAAAAGACAAAATAGCAATTTAAACATATGAATACTGCAATTAAAGCAATATAGCAAAAAATTTTCTAGCAATGGGACAGAATATAGCAAATACGGCAGTAACAACCAAACAGTACATAAAAAATATACCAAATATTGTTTAAGATTGTTGGTCATTATTTACTACAAAATAGAAAAATTTTGAATACTACAAAACATGAAACTATTAAATGAATTGAATCTGAATAAATAAATAAATAATTCAGGTAAAAAATATATAGAAAAATTTAGATTTATCAAATCCAAAAAACTGATCAAGTCAAGGTTTAAAACCTTTGACATTAAGAATATTTGCCTGCCTCTTAGATGCTTCACAATATCCACAACTTGTCTCTCAGGCTTCCCAATCATATTGCAAATCAAAAGCACAGTCGATTGCAACACAACGAACTGAAAGAGTGTTATCTCTCTTAGTGAAGACGACGGCGACGAATGCAGAAGAGAAGATGAAAAATCAATTTCATTTTTTTCCTCAATAACTACTCTAGTTTGAATTTTCTTTCATAGAAAAGAAAAACCCAAAAAAACTAAATGGTCAAAACTGTTCCCTATATCCCTCAAAATCAGGATAAGATTTTTGTTTTGAATTTTAAATTGGGATAACCATTTAAAATTTCAAATTGGATAAGAATATCTTATCCAGACTAGATAAATTTTGGTTTGGCTTTAAACACTGATAGGCTGGGCTCCAAAAGTATAAGGCCCACTTGACCTTTAACCTAAGCCTAAGCTCAGGCCCGGTCTAGTTCACACGTGCCAACAAACAAGTTTTCTTCCTCTTCAAATGGGCATTATGGGAACAATATCTTATTCATCACAAATATCAATCATGCAATGTATTATGTGTTGTGTATCTATGTACGATAACCTACATATTAGTATATGTATTTTGTATTTATATACCCTATAGGCCTATTGATATCCAACATAAAGATGAATTTTGACAACAATCAACTTTCCAATATTCTTCGACTCAAAAGTTAGACGAAGAAATTTTTCGTTATCATGCTACCAATATTCACATGCAATGAAAATTTTAAGTTGGTGGCTTATGATTATCATACCATGCAAATATGAAGATTAGATCGCTAGACACAAATAAGGAGTCACCATTAATTTTTTTATCTAGGTGTGATAAGTCACTTCTATAAATTTATCATTTTTAAAGAAATCCTAACCTTAACCAAGGCTCTTAAAAAAAAAGGTCCTAGCCTATATTACCCAAACTCAGTTCAAGAGTAGGATGATGTATGGGTAAAGATTAATACCCCAGCATGCCTACCAAGAGGACAGTACCTAATTAGTCTTATGTTACCTTACATTGGTCATAACTAAATGATCTTGTTTATCTTAAATTTATTTTAATTAAAGTTTTTAAGTTTTTAATTATTGGAATATTTTTAAATTTCCTTCAATCATTTTGGACAGATATTTCTTAAATTTTTTTCACCTCAAGAGTGTTTAAGAGAAACCATTCTTTCCCCTAAGAAGCTCATCATCAGATTTATTTTTTAGTATATTATGGAAGACACCCTAATGTTAAGTTTAAAAAATTATTCCCATGTCTATTTAATATTAAATAATCCTCGTATTTTATTTTGGTTAAGAAATAAATCTCAACCTTTTATTTTAAAATTTGCTTAAAACTTTTCACCATTTTGGAGAATTTTGATAAAATTTTTACCTAGAAATTTTCTAGAAATCAATCATTTGTGACCTTTTAAAATTCCAAAGAAAGATATTAATTAATCCTTAATCATGTAAATAAAATAAAATCTTTTATCTTTTACAATTATTTTTAAACAACTTTATTCTAGTCTAATTTTCAATTAACAGGTGTATTAAAAGACTAATTAACTCACAATAAATAACAAATAAAGCAAAATAAATAAATAATTAATAATTTAAAATTCATAATCATAATAATCATAAAAAAAATTAAAAGACAATTCACAATATAAATAATAAACTAAACAAAATAAATCAATAATTATAATTAATAGTTCATAAAGATAAATAATCAAAATAATAGGAAAAATATAATTTAGAAAGCTCATAATAATAATAATAATTAATAAAACATAAGAATCAAATACACTAAACAAATAGATGATAAATGAAAAAAATTATTGCTATCATGTTAGGCGCTAGTATGGATTTACCTGCAAGTCGATGCTCAGATCCTTGCTACTTGACTTGTGGAATATAAAACCAATATTTTTTTCCAATTCATTGTTTGTAGCTTCCTCCCCCCCCAAAAAAAAGAAAAGTCCATTTCCCCTATACTTTAGAATTTTGAGACATAACGTCCTATGACACTTATATCCCTTGTGCTTTTAAATCATCTGTTACAACCTAACTCTGTTAGATGTTATTGTCAAATCACTTTATATCCTTGAAATTGATGAAAAACCCTCTTTTCTCTTTTCTTTTCTTTTTCTAATTTCAAGTTAAATATTTCTTTTCTTCTTTAAGTTTAAACCTTAATGTAAAGGTTTTTTTTTTAACATGTTGCTCAGATGGTAAATATTTCTCCTCTTTAAGTTTTTTTTTTTTTAATTTTTGAGTTATTGGAATGGTAAATATTTCTCTTCTTTAACCTTGATTTTTTTAATTGATGATAAAAGTTTGCTCATAAGATTTACAATGTTATATTTTGCCATTATTATTATTGCTACTATTGTTTTGCTGACCATATGGTTTTTTTCTTTTTTTTTTCTTTTTATTTAGCTATAGCCCAAAGGATGGAAAAAGTTAAAAGAGATTAAAGTTAATCATCGGGTATTTTTTCCCTTTTTGTGAATGTTGCTTTGTATCATAGGGGAAAAATGGGAATTAATTAGATTTGATAGGATTTTTTTCATCTATTTAAGTTTTCATATTTGTACAAAATATCTTAGTATTTATGGGTAAAATAATTAGATTATTGAAATTTTAAATAAGATTTGGAATTTTAGATAATGGGCTATTTTTATTTGGGTTTAATTGAATAAGTTTTGGTTTATTTATTGAAATTGGTGGAATTTAAAGTTTTTTAGGGTTAAGGTTTCAACTTGAAATGAAGAAGAAGGGGAAAAAGAAGAAGATGGAGGTATTTTCGATATAAAAAATATCAGCTAAGCAAAAATTTAATGCTATTGCCTTCTTTTGTCATAATAGTCAAAACGCAAAGGGTTAAGTGTCACACGGGCCAAAGCATAGGGGTGAAAGTGAACTTCTCCCAAAAAAAACTTCATTCTCTCTTTTTGTAGCCAAAAAATTCAAATTCAAACACAAACCCAAAAGCTTGCCAAGCCCATCACCGCCTCCACTATCAGTCACCAGTGATGGTAAACTTGAATCCCTAAAAACTTGTTTTTAGAAGCTCATTGTAGATACCTAATTGTGTATGAACCTCTAAACTATAATCTTCTTAAATTTTTTGGTTGCCAAATTGATATTTTCCTTAATTCTCGAGTTCAATTATTTTTGATGAATTAAATAAAGGGATAAAATTGAGAATTATTTTTGGAAAATTAATGGAGAGGCAAAATCAAAGAAATCAAAATGGTGAAAAGATGAAATTGAATATTCAATTGTTGAAGAATTAATGAAGGAGCAAAATTGAAAGAATTGAAAGGGTGAAATGATGAAATTGAATAATTAAGCAAAAAAGAAATGATAGAGCAGCGAAATTGAAAACATTTAAAATAATGGAAGGGTGAAATTGAATAATTAAAATTCATCTGCATAAATAACACTGGCACCATTTAAATTAGAAAATTGATATTTAGTTGTACTAGTTCCTTTTAAACCTGAAGTAACTTTATTTTCAACATTTTTACCAAACTTTACCTATTCCCTTAATGGATGAGCAAGCTCCTCACTTCTCTTCTAAATCCAAGACAAACCAAGAAAATAACATGAAGCCAAAGTAAGTTCAGAATAGCAATACAGTATTTTTCTCTAGAAGGCAATCAATCGCCTGAAAGTTGTTTGTTCCTAGTTAGAGCTACTAGGAGAAATAAGAAAGGAATTCATCACATGCACCTTGCTATTAGAGGTGAAATACAAATATATGATGCAACCTTAAGCTTAAAAAGTCTCAGATCCAAATTAAATGGGGTCAGATACATAATTTATTTCCACCACTAAGCATTTACCAAAGTAAATTTATTTCCACCACTAAGCGTTTACCAAAGTAAATACCACATAACTAGTAGTAGTTTAATAGTATAACTAACCATAGTTTAAATTACAAAATGCCTAAATCAATTGACATCAATAGATCAATTAAAAATGACACACCAACAACTTTGATTTAAGCTAAACAAAGTTACCTCACCAAAAAAAAACCCCTTCATTTGAGTATTAGAAGATATAGTATTTTTGTTTTTTTTTCCATTTTGTTTAAAATTTTACCATAAATATCTGTAGTAGTTTGTCCCTTCACCAAGCATAACAAGCCAGGAGTAACATTTTTTTAGAAGGTACATCAGTCATTAATATAAGAAATTTGAAGGGGTGGATAGCCATGTAAACTCAAAGGTAGTAAAAGAAAAAGAGAACATTTTACCTTGACATTGTTAAGGACTGTAAGCAACTTCTTTGGATATGGGCAACCATCTTGAAAAAACTTCATAATTATAATATTGTAAAGAACCTATTGAATAACCTATTGGTTCAAAAGACTTAGACTAGGCCAAAACAAAGGCAAAATAATAATAGAAGTCAAAAGCCACTGAAATTGCTGTTATTAGTTACCATAATTTCAAAGTGAGGGCAACAATTTTATTCTAGCAATGAATAGAACATTAGAACATTAACTAGCAAGACTATAAGAAAAACAAATATGCAATCAAAATTCACAACATAATAAGAACCTTTTATAAATAGCTGATTGAGATAGTACGATTACAATTAGTCTCATAAGAATTAAAAATCAACTTGAATTTTTCAGAAAATAAATAATTTATATGACAAAGCTACTTTAGGTGGTTTTAGGGCCTAAAAATTTCAACTTAGATAAAAGTGCTTTATAGAATAAACTACCACTGACACTATTAATTGGACAAAAAATTAGGGAAAGATGCCTAGCTTTAAAATGAATTCTTAAGGAAAAGAATTCAATCATGTTGATAGAGTAGTAGAAAAAAATTCGTCAGCACCATTGTTTTCCTGCTTATTTTCTCACAGTTGTATCCACAACAGTTGTTGCTCTTTTAGAGGCTTTGGTTCAATTAGATCCATTGATAAACGCTTCTTTTTGGTTGTTCCAAGTCTCATCTATCTTTTCCACTATCTCACTAAGAAGTTCTTTATTTTCTTATATATGCTTTATGTTCTAGACATCCACCACTTTTTCAGCCTTTTTAAGAAGAAATTTAATTGAAAATAGAGTAAAAAAATGATTAAGATACTTGAGAAATTTAAAAAAAAAAAATCATAAACAAGTTAAACCAGGCAAATAGGAAAACCAGCTACATAAGCCATGAGTAGCTATGTTGTTCCCAACTTTTCATTTTTCTTAAAAAACCCGTGTCTAACATATATTTGACATGGGTATATAGATATGACCCTTCAAAGACACTCCAAATTCATGGAAAAACTTGGAAAATTTTGAATATACTCATATTAAATACATATTCATATTTGAGACTTACACCCTAGTTCGAGTAACATAACAATTTTAGGTAGTAATTTGGAACCATATGTAGTGAAGAATTTTAATATCAATGCAAAGAGAAGCAGCAAAAGGAAACAAAAAGTTAAAGATATTATGGAAAAGTAATCTATCAACAAAACGAAATGATGAATTCATGGATGTAGGTGTCTTATTAATTTTTAAAATATTTTTGAGATAAATAATATTGGCATTTTGTATTCATTATTGTCATTATTATTATCTGGAAGATACTTATAGAATTCATGATATTCATCAATATAGGTTTATGAAATATAGGAAGAGGCAATTATAACTGACACATGCAACATTACACATAAAATATTAGTTAATATACCAAATAAAGTTGCTTAATATTAGCTACATAAATATCTTTATTTACTAAGGACATGCTCAAAGTCAAATCCACTTCAACCTAGGCTCTAAATGATAAACATAACACCATCTTGGTATTAAAGTGCTTGATTAAAAAAATATATACAGTTATATGTAGGCATGTTGCGATGCCTAACAGAGTGCCAAAGAGCAAAAAACGTACCTTCAATGGCTTGTTTCTTGGCCATTGCATATTTTATGGACATTTTCTTTATCATATTAAGGTTAATCTACATATCCTAGTATATTTAGCACCATTAGCAGGTATCACATAATCAGAAGTAGTTTAAAGCAAATTTGATTTGATAAAGGATTTATGAGAAGATATTCTTCACACCTATTGCACACATTTTTATTGTTATTGTTGTCTACAGACTAAGCATGAGCAAATGAATTGCAACCATTAGACAAGACAAAATTGAACATACAAATAAAAAATTCATGCACAAATGTCTTATGCATTACTCATGCATTGCAACCAGCTAAGAACAGGGGATTGCTTTAGTTACAAACAACATTCTTAACACCACTTACAACTAAGAGGCAATTGTGTCTTTTTGAGTAGTAATCATTGCAATTAGATGTAACAAAATTACGCACAATTACATGAATATGACATAAAAATACACAGTACGAATATAAGAATGTCTCAAAATCTATATAATACAAATTCATATATATATAATTTATATGGATAGAAAATACCTTAAACACTATTATGTCATGGCAAATACATGAACATGACACGGATTCATGTATTGCCAAGTCTAATTGTAGTGTATAGGAACATTAATATTTGCCTCAGAAGTTCCAAATATTTTTTCCATTATTTTTATCTCATAAGTTGTAAAACTTACCAAGTACATATGGATATATTGCTCAATCTTATGTTTGGTAAATAATCTATTAGTCAAAAGGAAACCAGCAAAAAAAATGTTAAAACTAAAATCAAACCAAACAATCTAGTAAAAGATTAGTATTTGAACCTACTTCTCAAACGTAACTTCTATTTGCGCATCTTGTAATTTTTGTCAGATAGTTAATTGTCTCACCAACTGAGCCTTCATTAAGTCCATAAACCCAAATAGAAACATATTTTTATTTCAAGCATCTTTTCACCAAATCAAGCCCTACTCCTATACCCATTTTTTTTGCCTTGGAAACAAAGCTTTTAAGTTTTTTCAGCTCTCTTATCAGTTAAGGATTCGATAGTAAGCCAAAAAGAACAAACATACGAAGAAAAACAAAACATAAAGCATGCAACATAGGGATGCCTAATCAACGAAAATAATTTTAGCCTTACCATTCTCATTTTTATTAGTTGTTGTAATGAACTATATTTTATGATTGAAGTATTACACTATTCCTATAAATACAACTCAATGGAAATAATCTGAGTAATTGTGCAAACATACCAAATGAGAGATAAATCTTGAAAAATGGCTTGAATGGTTTCGTTTCTAAAGGTAGTAAAGGTAGTAAGCATGATAAAGAATCGAAATTCACCATTTGACTTGCATAAGACTATAGGATAGTCAGCTATGGAAAACAAATCATGCATGAAAAAAATAAATAAAAGGTAAATTTTCACCTATTTTTACAATCAAGTGCAACTAAAATTAAAGAGAGAGAGAGAGAGAGAGAGAGAGAGAGAGAGAGAGAGAGAGAGATTGACATGCCAATAGTATAGGCGCAGAGTGATTGCATAAAGAAAGCTAAGTTTGTAAAAGGACTGACATCATAGATGTATGAGAATTTCCTTAATAACTATACTCTCTTCATGTTATTCAAAATTATTGATTTACTCTGTCAACACCAAATCAAACAATTACTATTTAAAACTAATAGTCTTAACACTCAAAACAAAGATTATGATAAAACTGAGAAAAAGAATAAAAAAGAAATTTACCTAAACAAACTCATGAATAAGCTTGTCAATATCTTGCTTGAATAGAGACAAATCCAACTTCAGATTTTACCCATGGAGTTAAATTTTGTTGAAAGAAAAAAGAAGTTTGGACAAGGGGAAGAATAAAAAGAAGAAGAAGATAGATGAAGAGAATAAAGAAATATTTGTGGCTTATGGTTGGAGTGTTGGAGTAAAGGTGGTGGCAAGCTCAATGGAGGCAAGAGAGTGAGATAGAAAGAGACAGGTATGTGTAATAGGTTTAAAAGAGAGAAAGTCTCTTCTAGCTTTCTTTTACTATTATTTTTTTGTCTTAATGCCACCAAAATAGCAATGTTTTGGATACATTTGAATAAACCTTAAAAACTAAAAAGGACTATAAAGTGTTATTTTTTAAGTCTTTCATTATATCGCCCATCTATTCCAATAGCTTATGCCTTTTTAATGGTCGGCTCCTTTCCTCTTCTCTCTTTCACCATAATTTGTGTGCTACCAACGGAGTAGTTCTGATCTCTTTTGCTTCCTTTTCTTTTTTCACCATCCCTACTTCATTCTTTTTTTTCTCGTTTCTAAGATTCCTCCTTTTAGAAGGGCTTAGATCTTACTTTCAATACCATCCCGCCATATCTTTAGATACGACCTTCCCTTCATTTCTTATCTTAGATTTTTTTGTTCTTTTTCCTATATGACCAATTCCTAGTAGAAAAGAAGGTTCCATTGGAACTATTATTTATTTCATGGCATCTTGTCTCTCCTTTTTTTTTTAAGCAAAAAAAAAAGAGAGAGGAAGTGTGAAGAAAAATGGCAAGAAGATATTGGAACGTAAATTTGGATTTTTTTAGGAAAAAAACCTAAAAAAATATTAATATAGTTTTTTCTTGTTTCCTTTCTTTCATGTTTTTTATTGTTTGTTGCAAGGTAGTTGGTACCATACTAATGGATGTACCATTTTTATTCTAGTGCTGGTACATACTGATACCGATGAATTTCGATATATTGTTTTAGGTACTAAATTTCAAACATTTTTAATTTATTTATATGAAAAATATTTTCAAATATGAAATAAATGAGATTAAATAAATTTCATATATAAATATTTATCAATTATATATAATGTTCTAAAAAATTTCATGAAATATGAAAAGATTAATATTAGTCTAAGTAGTAAGGCTAGAATTTTTAGTGATTATTAAATTTACGAGTAATTATGTCTAATATTTATCAAATTTTTGAGTAATTATGTCTAATATTCATCAATTTAAGATCAATATCAGTCTAATTTTTTTATAAGCTTATGTTATGTATCGATTGGTGTAGTTATTTTTGGCCGATATGATCGAAACAGGCCAATACCTATTAATATGATGGTATAGATTGAAACTAGAGCTGAAACCAATTATTACCGATACCATTATGTTTCCAAACCAATACATACTAGCTAGTACGACCAGTACCAATATGAAATTAATAACCTTGATTTGTTGTCAATTGAATTAATGACGATGGCTTTTGCATTATAATAATTAAAATTTTTTAATTCTTTAAATATAAAAAATTTTAAAAAATTGCAAAGTCTTAAAACTGTCGATGGATTCTGTTGGTTACATTTAAAGAAAAAAAATATGGATTCTTGTGTTGGTTATTTATTTAAAAGGTTTTAGATTTAATTTCTTGAATTATAAAAGGAGTCTAGATTTATTATTTTTGTTTCAATTTTTTATTTTTTAAAGATGGCTTTTTTATTAAAATAATATAATTTTTTATTTTATTTTTGTAAATGAGTCATTTTCAGATTATTTACCAAAGTAGCCCAATTTTGAAAATTAATTGATAAATCACCATTTCAAATGACAATTTCTCAATTGTAAATTTTAGTTGAAAAATCGCCAAATCGGATGGCGATTTCTCAACTTGTTATAAGAAATCGCCAAATGAAATGGCGATTTCTCATCAATTGCAATCAATTGCAAATCCAATGATCAAAATTTGGAAAATCAATTGAGAAATCGCCATATCACATTGCGATTTCCCAACATGAGATTTTTTTTGTTTTGAGAAATCATTAATTCATGTGGCGATTTCGTATTTCGTATCACAGTTTATAAGTTTTAGGTCTTATTTATGTTTGAAAGTATGTGACTAATGTATGAAAATTAAATTTTTTGAAATAAAATAAATTGACAAGACTAATGCAAAATGATCAGATTTTTTCTGATATGAAATAAATTGATGAGACTACTGTATGGGAATCAGATTCCTTCTAATATGAAATAAATTGATGAGACTTATGCATGCAATCAGATTTCTTCCGATATGAAATAAATTGATAAGGCTAATGCATGGGAATCAAATTCTTCTAATATTGATGAGACCAATGCATGAGAAAAGTGATTTCTGCTGATATAAAAAAAGTTGATAAGATCAATGCATGTGAATCAGATTCCTTCTAATATGAAAAAAGTTGATGAGACCAATGCATGGGAATCGGATTCCTTCTGATGTCATCTTTAGTTGATGAGACTAATGCATGGATTGTAAATGTCATACTGCAAAGATTAGACTAATGAATAGGACAAATTCAGACATTTTGAATGGGAAAAAAACTTGTTGACTATGTTGCATTATAAATATGTGTTCATCATTGTCATTTTCATTCTCAGCTACTATTGTTGTTTTTTCAGTTTAGTGATAGTGTTTCTTCATTCTCTTTTTTGTTTATTAGTTTTTAATTGTTAGCATTTTGTTTAGAAATTTCTATCTTACCAACATGAGCAATAGATTTGTTACACTTGTCTATTCTAATAAAGAAATTGTCAATAATAAAGAAGGTGTTACCTTGCAGAGTGACCATCCTAGAACTATCAGAATTAACATTACAATAGAGGAATTGAAGGTAAAAATTGGTGCAAAATCAAAGCTACAAGCAGAACCAGAGTACAGATATCAAGTATAGGCTTTATATTTCCATGGGAAAAGGATGCGTCTGATATAGGATGTTCCCACTTGAAAATGATGATGATGTTAAATGCATGTTTGATGTTCATCAGTAATTTTCTAATGTCGGTGTAATTAAGTTATGTGCCGACCTTGAGGATGTACATCATGATGTTGAAGCTTCATACATGCCAACTACATATGCGCATATATCATGGCCGTTTGAGAATCCTGAATGTCAACCTCCTCCAGATGCACAAGTGGTGATGAATAATTTGTATGAATCTTTTCATTATTCATCTGTGTCACCAACAGTTCTAAGCTGTGAAGATGATGAGCCAAACAACTTTATAATGATAGACTCTCCAATTAGAGGTGTTGAAATAGAATATGGAGGGCTAAGTTCATCTGCTGCTGATCCTGAAGTTTCATATAGAGCCTATGGTGATTATGTTGGTGACTTCAGTGAACCAAAAGAGTATGTTGAAGCTGATGATAGTGGTGACAACCATGATCCATGCCCAGATATCGGTGGTGATATCAATACTTCTCATCTGTCATCTATTAGTGAAGCCAGCGATATTCTTCATCAGTATGAGCCACCTCTCCATATGCACACCCTCGATTTGGATGCAATGCATATAGCAAAATTTCTAGAATATATTCAAACATTAGAGCTTTTTAGAAGTTGGAATCCATTTAATAGTGAGCTCTGTGTTAGGATGCAGTCTGCAACAAAACAGGCCATGGTTTCTACCATAAAGCACTACAATATCAAGAACTCTGTAGATTACAGAGTAGTAGAATCGTCGCCAATCAAATATCATAGCCAATGTACCATGTATGGCGCCGATTGTAACTGGAGTATAAGGGCAAGATTATTGAAGAAGACATAAGTATGGGAGATTAGAAAGTATAATGGGCCTCATACTTATGCATCTAGGTGTATTTCACAAGATCACATGAAACTAGATT
>JBBYHK010421411.1:0-22431 GCA_038382065.1 Adansonia grandidieri
CATGTTCTTTTTATGGATTCTCAGCTGGTTTGATGATTTGTTGTGATGTTTTGTGATGTTTTATCATATAGGGGTCACAATTCAGTTTTACAAAGTTTAGGGGTTATTTTGCAAAATATAGAAAAAATTTGTTTTAAGGTCAAAGTGTTTGGCCAAATTCTTGTTGATATATTTGCTATATTTTTCATGCATATTTTCATGTGATTTTTATGATTTTTAGGTTATTTTGTCATATAGAGACTAAAATGAAAATTCAAAAAAGTATAGGGACTAAATAGCAAATTTTCGTATTTAGAGGGCAAAATGGATATTTTACCAGTTTTAAAGGTTTCTATTATTTCTATGGCCTTCCGTAGGGATATAAAAATTTTCAAAATTTTTCGTATTTGTTCGGTCTTTCAAAGGATACGAAATGTAATTTTTAAAAATTTAGGGGCTTGATTGCAAATTTTTCATTTTAAGTCAAACTTAAAATTTTAGCTTTTCCATTTAGACTAAATTCATCTACTTTTCATCATTTTAGTGTCCATTAGGGTACTGAGATACTTTCATGTTGAAGGTATGCCTGAGCGGCATTTTGTTAATTTTCCTAAAACTGAGTCCTAGATTGTAAGCGGGATGTTTTTATGCCAAAGGTGCATATTTAGGATAGGTTTATTTAGTTCTCATCATTTTTGTGTCCATTAGGGTACTGGGGTACTTTCACATCGAAGATATACCCTATAGGAATTTTGGTAATTTTTAAAAATCAGGTCTTAGATAGTAACCGAGATGCTTTTATGCCAAAGGTGCATATTTAGGATAGGCTTATCCAGTTCTCATCATTTTAGTGTCCATTAAGGTACCATGATACTTTCACATTGAAAGTATACCCTAGGGACATTTTGATAATTTTTTAAAATTGAGTCCTAGATAGTAACTAGGATGCTTTTATGCCAAAGGTGCATAGTTAGATAGGTTCATCCAGTTCTCATCATTTTATTATCCATTAAGGTACCAAGACACTTTCATGTCGAAGGTATACCCTTGGGCAGTTTGGTAATTTTTCTAAAATCGAGTTGTTGATAGTAATCGGGATGCTTTTATGCCAAAGGCGCGTATTTAGAATAGGTTCATCCAGTTCTCATCATTTTAGTACTCGTTCGGGTTATCGGGATATTTTCACGTTGGAGATATACCATATGGTATTTTGATAATTTTATTATTGGGTCGAAGGTGATTTTTTAGAGTTAGTTTAGCCTTCTTAGGTTATTTTAAAGTCTATTAGAGTTACTGAGATACTTTCATATCGAAGGTATACCCTAAGGGCATTTTTGTAATTTTTTTTAGTTTAGTCTTAAATAAGCACTAGGATAGTTTTAGGCTGAGAGTGCATATTTAGGATAGGTCCACCCTTTTTCAATCATGTTTGAGTTCTTTAAGGGTTACCGAGATACTTTCATCTAAATGGCATACCTTAGAGGTATTTTTGTAATTTTGCATTAGAACCAAATCCTATATGAGAACTACGATACTTTCATGTTGAAAGTATACATTAAGAATATGTTCATCGTATTGGGTCATTTCTAGGTTATACAGTCCATATTTTTAATAATAAAATTATTTTTATAAATAATGTAATGTCTCTTAATTAAATTAATATGTAGGATTCTTAGCAGAATATGTGAGGAATTTTATAGATTATCTTAATAACAAGATATCCTTTTCAAATAGAGAGTTAGAAATTTTCAATTTCGGGAAAATAAAACCTTTCATATTCCACAAGTTTTCCAGCAGAGTATGAAAGAGAATAATAAAATCTTTGTATTCTCTTTGGTTCTCCGAGAGGGTATGGAAGAAATTTTGATTTCCAAAATCATTAAAACCTGACTTTCCCAGAATAATAAATTTCTTTAAGAAAATATTATGGGAATTATAATTAAATATCAAATATTGAAATTGAATAAAAAATCAAACTTTAAGTTAACACACGATTAATAAAGTACCGATTGTCGGGCATCACGAGAAGGTCGATCCTTACTTGTGATTGTAATTGACTCCCGGACCTTTTCATGCGATTTCTGGTATGAGGGCAAACCTTGGAGTTTATTTTCATGGGTTTCATAAATCTCAAAAATATAAACCTCGACAGGTGTCTAGTCTCACCTGGTTAAAATAAAATTGATAGCGACTCCAAAATAAATGGTCGTTTCATAACGACTATTTAGAGAAGCCGAGTGAGCGATTCATCTCTACAACTCATTAGCTAGACCCAAAATAAGAATAATAACAATAATGATATAAGTCCTAAATAAAAGAAAATAATGATCTATAGATATATTTAGGAATAATGGGTACACTCACCATTTTAAGTCATGCTGGTTAGGATTCGTATTCGTGCCATGTTCCAGCACTTTTTCATTACATAAATATGTTATATGTTATTGTAACTATCTATCTTAAAGGTAATAAATTTTAGTAAAAGGGACCATAGTTTCTCTATACAAAAAGGGAAGTGTAAGCTTTGCATTTTGCTTTCTATATCAACAAACCAACTCCTTTTGGAATAGAGCAAGTAATATATAACTTGATTGTAAGTGATGTTGTTCACATGTTCTTTTTGCTCATTGCCTTTTGTACACCAATTACCTAGTTAATGGATGAGCCTTTTTTATTGATCAACTTTTTTTACAGCATTGATTTTGTGGTTTATTGGTACCAACAAATCTTGTTTTGTAAGATTTTTTCACATTAAAGTTTTATCTATATAAAAAAGGAAGTGCTGGCCTCCTACGTCAGCACACTAACTTCTTTTGAAATGGAGCAAGTTGTAAATGCCTTGAATGTAAACAACGTTGTTTCACATGTTTTTTTTGCCCATTGCTTTTGACCTAGTTCCCAATTAACCGATTACTATTAAGCTTTTTTCTATTTGTTGGCTTCTTTAACGATATTGATTTTGTGGTTTGTTGGTAACAACAAATCCTGTTCTATAAGTTTTTTTTTTTTTTGCATTAATATCCTGTGAATCTTGAAAGAGCAAGAGAAAGATATGATGTATCTTGTGATTCTTGAAAGGTGAATATATGCCATATCTTGTGAATCTAGAAAGATGAAGATTTGGTTAGATTTTAATATTCTTAAGCTCTTTCTGAAAGGTAGTTTACAATTGTTGATTATAAACAGGGTTCCTAGACTTCTGTTCTAACAAGTTTCCTCAACTGCTTAAGATGTTTAGTATAAAATTTTGCTCATGTAAATTTTTTACCTATCTTTTAAAAAACTTCTCTCTATGCTTTTATCTCAAAGCTTTTTTTTTTTTTGGGCTAAAATATGCTTGTTGATTCAATCTTCATAATTCATGAAGCTAAAAATACTAAAAGACTCAAAATAAAAAAAATCAACCAATAATCAATAGTAAAAAGAAATATTGGTAGCACTAAATCCATAAAAGGGTAAAATGCAAAAAGCAAACAAAATAGCAAAAAAATCATAAAAACGATAGAAGGAAAATGGTAAGTTTTTGGTTTAAGAACGAATTTTGCTTAATTAAAAAAGGAAGAGAAAGATCAATAGTAACTAATGACTATAAGTGAGTTGAAAGGTAGTAAGCACTAAGCGATTGAATTATAAAAAGATATATGAAAAAAAATGATAGTTAGCATTTAATATCTTGGGTGAGAAAAAGAAAAATAAATAAGGAAATGAAGAGAAAGGTGTGAGTTAAATATAAAAATGAGTTTAATACAAGATAGAAAAAGAAGGTTGATGCATTTAAAGTTGTGACTTTAAACGGGCTAATAACTTGGTGTCCTTACGGATGTTATCACAACAAAAGTAAAAAAGGGTACTCTTTTACCAATAAAAAAATTATCCAATTAATTAATATCCAATTGATGATGATGATGATGATGATGATGATGATGATGATTATTATTATTATTATTATTATTGTTATTATTATTATTATTATAAAATGCCTTAGTAAAAATTGGTATTGTAATAAGAGACATCATCATTTTATTCTGAATTAGTTGTTCTCTATTCTTTTTTACAAGTTCATAGCATTAAAATCTCTCATTTAATTTAGATTAGATTAATACTTTAATAGATAAGAAAATATGTACTCAACTTCCTTTGTTACCATTTGTAAAACACAATTAATCTCATTCTTTCGTCTTATCCAACTAATTATATTGAGAACAACTTAAAAAATTAATTTTCAATTAATGCAATCTAAGTAAGAAAGTACTTTTTCAATGCAGCCCCCAAGCACGTACACAACATTAACAAAAAAACACATTTCCTTCAATATTTTCAATTTTTTCCCATATCCAAGTTGATTTCCAAAGAAAAAGAACCATTTCTTCAAAGTTTTCAATTTGTCCTAATTTGATTAAAATAAAAACACTAAAATCTCGTAAATGAAATACTAAAAAAAGGCTAATATATATTAAAAAACCATAAAAGTGTACTACAAATCTTGATGGGAACTTAAGATTCAAGAAGATTAGGTAGTTAAAGAAAGATTTCTCCAGCAATAATGGAAAGCTGACAAATCTCACCTTCCATCAACAACACTTGCTTCCCTGGCCTTGCTTGCTTAAACTCTAATAAACGACATATTATATAATCCAAAATGTCTAAGTTTACTACAATAAATCCCATAATTTGGGAAAATAATTAAAATCTCCAAACAAAAAAGCCTTCAATTTTATAATTTTTCATTTTTGGGTTTTTTTTAACTTTTCTTTTATTTTAAGGGTTATTTGAAAAGGAAAAAGCTAAAAATAATGTGACTTGGCTTTTTTAATTAATTTTTTTGTGTGAGATTAATAAATAGAAGTAATACTACTATTGTACTACATATAAAATTGATAAAAGAACAATTAAAATTAAGGCAGTGGCAACTACTTCTCTAATGAGGTGGAAAAGCCTATTTTTATATCTACTAAAAAATGTGCCTTGCCACACTTAAAAGTTGGATTAAATTTTTGAAATTAATATTTATATTAATGCAGGGTAAGTGTAACAATCTAATTTTAAATAAATGAATTTAGTTGCAATTGAATTATTATGATAAATTATACATAACATAAAATGAAATGAGATATGGCATAAAAATAACATGAAAAAATAATTAAAACATGACATGAAATGAAAAATAACATGAATATGACGCAAATATACGAATGTGTGAAAATTTAAATAAAATGAAGTATTAATATGTAAAAATTTGTATAAATTTATAATACTTTAAACACTAAAAAAAACATAAACACAACATGAACATACATGTTTGTCTCTAAATTGATTCACTATGATAAATTATTACAAAATATGAGATGAATTTAGACACAACATGAACATAAATTTTTCTCTAAATTGAATTACTATGACAAGGTAAGTTAAATATGAGAATCAAAACACATCACAAATAGATAGGAATAATTGAAACACGATAGTAAAAATAACATGAACATTACACAAATACATAAACTTATCAAAATATTTATAAAATGAGTTAATGAATATATGATAAGTTCTTGGTAAATTTTGACAAAGTTCATGGTATAGATGTTATAAATATAAATACTTTGTCAAAATTTATGAAGAACTTATTAAACACAACTTTTAATTTATTGTTCTGAAAGTGGTATAGATGGTATAGATTTTAGACTTTTAGGGGTGAGGATCGTAGAAAAGGCTTGGTCCATTACGCCAATTTCATTCGACTTCCCTACTAATAAATAGTAAATTTTGAAAAAATAATTTCGGTTCTTATGGACTTGCACCAGCAACAAAAAATATTTGACTTTGATCTATTTATGAAATAAACCATAAAGCCAGCCAATGGCTTAGCAATTGGCATGCGTCCACTAAATTTTTTCAAACCATAATTTTAATTTGCTAACTTTATCATGATCATTCAAGTTTTGATAAAGGTGAGATTATGTTTCTTTTTTTTTTAACAAATTTTTATCGACAAGCCAGGTTGAATTATTAGCATTCCAATAAGAAAAATTATATAAGAACATTACTTTATTCTACTTTTTTATTTAACGAAATTTGCCATTGTCAAGTAGCTGAGTGTGATACATGCATTATTTTGTATCATTTTACACCAGATATTTCTAGTTAGAAAATCAATATTTAATTTTAATTCCTATAAAAATCTAACCATGATATTTGTTGACAAGATATCATTTATTTAATAATTATGCAATTAAAAGTTAGAGAGGATTTTTGAATATTTTTGTGCAAACAAAATTATGTTGAAATGTTTTACCGTTTAAGAATTCAATAAATAAATATGTAATCTTTGACATTATAAAAAGTAGATAAGTAAATAAATATAAAACATAATCTTGACAATTAAATAATTAGAACAATTTCAAAAAATAATTTAAATGCTCGCCGCAAAGCACAAGCACCTTTGTTAGAAAGTTGTAATTCTTTTTAACAAAGAACTTCAAGTAAATTACAGCAAACATAATTTTTGCACATACTATGTTCTATAATTTACAATAAATAATTTTAATTATGACAATGTACGTTAAGTTGGTTCACATAATTTTTTATCTGATACTGTAATAATTTTTAGTAATATGTAATAGATTTAAATGTTATGATAATAAAAGTTGTAATTCTTCTAAAAGCATAAGAAAGTTAAAAAAAGTAATTATTATGTAGATACTGTTTGTTATAATCCTTGAACAAACTAAGTAGCATGAAAGAATAAATAACTTTTGTTTTGATTACATAAATGTGCTAGTGTAAAATTTACATAAAAGGTAATAAATTTCTATAACATAGATTGTTGAAACATGTCAAAGTGTGAATCCTAGCATATTAGACTTAGAAAAAATATTTTTTTTGGAATAAAGCTAGGTCATCGAAGGGAATTGCTCATCCAACTTTTCATATGGTTATTACGAAATAATTGAAAATTTAGAGTCACCATCGATCTTTTTTGGCTAGGTATGATCAGACACCTATCAAAGTTGATTCCTTTAAAATTTGGAAATTACTTTTAAAAAAGATTGGTTTTAAAGTCTGTATTTTTAAACCAGAGTAAATGGAGTTGGGATGGAGGTCAGTTATTATGGTGAAAGATTACAATCCCCACAATGTTCTAAACTAGTACCAACATATTATCGAGTAAATAGTTCTTGATTTTAATTTTATTATTTAGTTATAATTCCCTAAAATGCTTCAATGAATTTTAAGTAAATAACTCAAATTTTTATAAAATTAAAGATTCTCTATGTCATCCAAATATGGCAAAACATAGAGTTTTTTTTATTAAAAACTTTTCCAAGTTTGATATTTAAAAAGGGTTTTTTTTTTTTTTTGGTTAAAGTCTCTGTATGATGTCTTTCTCATCAAAATAGCTAAAGACTCGAGAAAGGTCCCAATCTAAAAATATTACCTTAATTCTTTTTAGAAAACACTTTATCAAATTTTTATCAATGCATTGCCATTTGAATTACAAGAGATTTTATTTATGATATAAAATTATCATGACAATAATTTATATTGTCATAAAATATCTAGATATGATTCGATATATCAAAATAGGAAAAATCTCATGCTTAGAGTAGGGCCCCAACCATCAGAATGAATCCTTATTTAAGCATCCATTTAAGGTATTATAAGATAGTTGAGATATAAGAGTTGCCACCAATCTTTCTTAGCTATGTCTGATTGGAGACCTATTAAAATCATTTATTTTAGAGTTACGAACCTCAAAAGGATTGATTTTTATGATTTGCATTTAAATCCAAAGAAAAATCAAGAATTGGACTTGGGAGTTGGTTGTATATGAGTAGGTATTTGATCCCTTTTACGATGCTTGAAAATTTGAACCAACTAATCACATCCAAATTTTATTTCTTCAGTTCCAAGTTTCAATATTCAACCATAATCCCTAATTTTTACAAGACCACATACCAAAAAGAAAAAAAATGAATTGATCCAAAATGTATCTTGTAACGTATCGAGTTTCCCATGAGAGCAACCTAGTATTGGTTTGAGGCTAGCTTAAATACATCTCGTAATTCAAAGCAAAAGGCATTTTATTAAAATTGGAATAAAGTTTGAAAAAAATTATTGTTAAAGAAATTTTCAAAAAAAGTATTAAAAATCGAAATAATTGGAAATCTAGGAACAATTCACTAATGATTATAAAATAGCATTTTTTTCTATAAGTTTTTATGAAAAAAATGAAAAAGGATAAAATCGAAATAAAAATATTCTTAGAAAATTTTTATGAAAATTCACGAGTCTTGGAATGAATCTTTAGGAACCTATGACTTAATTGTCTAATGCCTTTGAACTTGTAAGAAAACACAATGAATATCAATTTTGGGGTATTTGAACACTTTGTAAAGGATTGGAATGAGACCCAAGAAATCATCATTTCCTAAAAACAGGGGGACAACTTTGACCTTTATTGCTTTTATATTTATTTCGGAGTCATTTAGACATGACAAATGAAGCATCATTAAAACGAATACTTAACAAAGTTTCAACCAAAAATTGTGAAAAAATTCTTGGATATTCACTAAGAGGTGAAAATACTTTTTTAATTGGGTCTAGTCATAGTAAATAGAGTATCCGAATAGTTGACAGAGAAAAATTTATTCCCTACTCATCTAAACTCGAATTTGGATATGTGATACACCATTGGAAAGATTATTAAATAGGGATAAATTACATTTTCCATGACAACCCGCACTTGATAGTGTTCTCTGCTTTGAATATGCACATTAAGTCTTTGTAAAAAAACTCAAAGTTTAAAGGCTGATAGTCATCTGTGGCTTGACTTACCAAAAAGTCTGCTATTGCACTGGCTTTAATGGCTTTCTGGTTCACATACATGATGTCGTACTTAGAAAGCATGACTTGCCACCTAGCTAATCTCCCGAACAAGGTGAGGGCTTTGCATAAATACTTAATGGGATCAAACTTGGCGATTAACCTTGTAGTGTGGTACATGTATTGCCTTAACCTTTGGGCTATCCAAGCTAAAGTGCAACATAGCTTCTTTACGAATGAATAATTATTTTCATATTTCGTAAATTTCTTGCTTAAGTAATAGACAGGTTGTTCCTTTTTTCCTGATACATCATGTTGTCCTTATACACAGCCTATCGACTTGTCTAGGATTGATATATACTGGACTAGTAGTCGTTCGGACACTGGTGGCACAAGTACCAAAGGGTTCAAAGGGTAATGTTTGACCTTATCGAAAGCTTTTTAGGATTTTTGATTCCATTCTCCATGATTTTATTTTTTAAGCAGCCTAAAGATCGAATTGCATTTGCCGATCAACTGAGATATGAATCAGACTATGTAGTTCAGTCTTCCCAAGAAACTTCTCACTTCCTTTTGAGTTTAAAGTGGTGGTAGGTTTGGATAGCCTTAACCTTGTTAGGATCCACCTCTATTCCTTTCTCACTCACAATGAACCCTAATAATTTACTAGAGGTGATGCCAAATGTGCATTTAGCAGGATTTAGCTTGAGCTAGTATTTGTAAAGCCTTTTAAAGAGTTTTCACTGATTGGAAACATGTTTACTCTCTTTGTTGATATGGTGATCATGTCATCCATGTAGACTTCTATTTCTTTGTGCATAAGGTCATGGAACAATGTTACCGTAGCCCTTTAGTAAGTTACCCTGGCATTTTTTAACCCAAAAGGCATCACTTTATAGTAGAAAGTTTCTTACATGGTCACAAAAGTGGCCTTTTCCATGTCTTCAGCTGCCATTTTGATTTGATTATAGCCCGAAAACCCATCCATGAAAGAAAATAGTGCATTTTTGGTAGTGTTATCTACTAAGGTATCAATGTGAGGCAAAGAAAAATTATCCTTGGGGCTGGCTTAGTTTAGATCCCTATAGTCCACACACATTCACACTTTACCATCCTTCTTAGGAGCTAAGACTATGTTGGCTACCCATTCAGTATATTTGGCTACCTGAAGAAATCCTACTTCAAATTGCTTATTGACTTCTTCCTTGATCTTAAGGAGTATTTTTGGTTTCATCTTCCTTAACTTTTGTTGGATTGGTTTGCGTTCATATTTGAAGGGAAGTTTATGAACCACAATATTGGTATCTAGTCCAGGCATGTCTTGATAAGACCAAGCAAACACGTCTCGATATTCTTAAAGGAGACTTATTGGTTCAGCTCGAGTTGATGGCTTTATAGAGGTTTCGATTTTAACTTCTTTTGGGTCTTCTTCTATTCCAAGGTTTATGGTTTCAGTGAATTCTTCATGAGGTAATATTTGTTTTTCTTCCTATTCAACTAGTCTTAATAAGTCTAAGGGTATGGTGTTCTCTTCAGGGTCCTCTTCGAATTCGACCTTACCAGCATAGATCAGTTGCTCAAAATCAATTCCTAAGGTTTCAGTATGAACATTCATGCCACCTTCATCGGGGTACCTAAAAAAATGGAAAAGAACAATTTAGGTGGAAAAAGATGTAAAAAAAAGTCCAAGGTTAGCAAAAATTATGAACACAAAGAATGAATGCAAAATGCTTAGTCATTTTCATTGAGAATACTTAATAAAAGTTGCCCATACAAAGGATCCTACAATGCTTTTTAGGCGAGAGCATGTAGGTTTAGTTCATAGCATTACTTTAAAATAGACTTGAACAATACAAGAATCTTGGCTTCAGTCCAAACACTTGGAACCAACCTTAAAGGGCATATACTAGTCTTCAGACTTATGGTTGACATCTCTGGCTTATCAATTGCATTGATGGAGATACCTTCAAATGTCTTGTTTAATATAAGCATAGCACTAGTGAAGCCGACATTTACATGTCCCCCTAGGTGAAAACTTTCTTGAAGTGGAAAAAATGTCATTGGCTTATCCTTTATGTCTCATCCTGAAAAACGAGCCATTCTTCTGAGCTTGCTTGCTTTTCCACTGTGCACTAGGCTTGAATCCCAATCCTCTTTTATCGATTTGGTTAACCACTTTTAAGACTTTAGAAATTCCTTAAAGGTATTTTTCGAATCCTTTGCTAGCCTAAACACCTTTACTGATAGTTAACTTCAAACCCATGTGAGTGTTGATAGGTGAGGTTAGACTATTGGTAATCCCTCTTTGATATAAGTAGCATTAAAAAACTTAAAGGATTAAGAAGAGGATTCTAGGATATCTTCATCAGGTTCGAGACATGGGGCATCAGTTGAGGTAGCAACAATGATATCTTTTTTGCCTCTGATATTGATAACTTTATTCTTGATGATGAATTTTAATTTTTGGCACAAAGATAATGGTACTGCCCCAACAGAATGAATTCAAGGCCTTCCCAATAGGCAATTATATGATGAGCAATGTCCATCACGTGGAAGTCAACTTCGTAAGTACATGGGCCAATTTAGAATGGAATGGTGATGTTCTCGATAATGTTTCAGCAAGTTCCATCAAATGCTAGCACTATCGTATGACTATTTTGGATATGAGATGTGCCAACAGGGAGCCTGTTCAAGCATGACATGGGCATTACATTTAAAGCCGACCCACTATCAATAAGCACCTTGGGCAATGTAGTGCCTTTACAATATGTGGTGATATAGAGGGCCTTGTAATTTCCTCTTCTTTTGTGCGAGGTTTCGTCATCGTTGAAAGACATGTAATTTTCAAAGATGATGTTGTTCACTAGGCAATCTAAATGACCTATAGAGATGTTAGGAGGGACATAGGCCTCATTCAAAACCTTGAGGAGGGTATTTCTATAAGCTTCTGAATTCAATAGTAGTGACAATAGAGATATCTTGGCAGGTTGTTTGTTTAACTGATCAATGATGCTATATTCACTGTGCTTAATGAATTTGAGGAATTTCATAGCTTCTTTCTCGCTTATTGGATCCTTGACAACTATCGATTCTAAGTTTTTGGTTACAGATTTCGATGCTTAAGAAACAAGATTGGTATTTTCTCTCTGAGTGTTATTTTTTGATGCTATTGGGGCATAACATCGGCCTCTCCAAGTTAGGTGACTTACCCCTAAAAGGTCAACACTTGCTGCTTGCTGGCTAGATTCTCTGATGATTAAGGTTTTGCTTTCATAGTTCCAAGGAACTGCCTTATCATTTTTATTCGAGGAGGGAGATGGAAGTTGAATGATCATCTTTGGCAGAGGCTGAATACGGTCAACTTTAACCCTTGATCAATTGTCATACAAAATCAATGGCTAGATTGCCCTTTTCTTCTTCTAGTGCATTGACGGATGATGTTGCAGTTGCAGACTCAATATGTGGGGTTTGCCTTTCATCATAGAATTAGATGCTACCCTCATTCATCGTCCTTTGAACCATTGTACGAAACTCTTTGCATGTTTAAAAAGTATGGTTGCAAATAGTATGAAAGTCATAGAAGTTATCAATCTTTTCCTTTGTCTTCTCGATTGCATTAAGCAACTTAGCTTGCACCAGGATTTACCGAACCAAATTCATTGGCATCTGAACTTCTTCTATGTTTTCCATAATTTTATAGTTTTTTTCAACGATCATTTCTTTTAGGTAACTTGGCATGAGTTTAAGATGAACTGGCTTTGACACTAGATTTTGATTGCTTACTAGCCTTGATGTTTCCTTTCCTTTTGTCCTTACAGATATTTTTTCTACTTAAATCATTTTTCATGAGGCTCTCAGAGAGTATGACCATATCTGCAAAGTTTTTTGGGAAGCTTCTCGCTATCTTTTCATAATAAGAGGCTTGCAACGTAAAAATGAATCTAACAATCATCTCATTTTCTGTCACTAAAGCATGAATCTAGCCAGTCTCTTCTATCCATCTTGTAGCGTACTGCCTAAAACTTTCATTAGCTATTTTCCTTATGCCCATAAAAGACAAACAACTAGAGATTTGACCATTGATGGGTTTCTCCTCATCAGTGGCATTGATAGATGGATTATCATGTCCATCCCACTCCTCATTGAACTCAATTTTGGACCGATCCATCATCCCTTGGACCATCTTCAAGAATGATAGACAATATTGCAAGTCGTGTTCTTGACCACAGTGGTAGCAAGATGCATCAATAGCATTTTTTCTTTGACTTTTGTTATCTATTACTATTTTGATTTTCATGAAAGCCCACTAGACCTTGCTTATTAAGGTTTTGACTTCTACCACACTTCTTTTAATTCAACAGCTGATAACTATATAAAATAGAGTTATTTAGTCTCATTATACAAATTAAATCAGCTAGGTCATATTTAGTAGTTTTTAATTTAGTAATATTTTATTAGTAGTTTTAAATTTAGTCCTATTTACTTTCCTTATATTTTAATTATTTAGTTATTTAAATAATTTACCTATTTTTGTAGGTTAAAAACCCTAAAGAGCTTTCAAAAATATAACAATGTAATGAAGAAGAAAAGTGGACTCAAGAAAGCAAGGTGATTCCAAGTTGAAAAATTCCAAAAATACATGCTCAAATTTCTTGCAAATCAAGTCTTTCCACTTTAAGGTTTTACCTATAAATAGGATCCTTATGTTTAGGGTTTAAAGCCATCCCTAGATACTTTATAGCTATTAGTTTTAAGGAGAAAGAGAAGCTATCAAGATTTTGCAATAGGATAAAGATCAAAGAAGTTGAAAATCGAGATTTAACAATTCTCAGTTTTCTTTTTTCCCTTTATCTTTTTATCTTTATTGTAATATTTATGATGGTGGAACTTCATTGTTTTATATTTTATTTAATCAATATGAGCTAAATTTATTTTTCTAGGATCACAATGGAACTTGACATGTAGTTTGGATTTTTTTTTTGATTTAATGATAATTGAGTTGTTTGTTTAATCTTGTTCTGAATGCTTCTAATTGATTGGCCACCAATTAGATTGAATTGGTAACCTTAATAAACTTGGAAAAGGTAATTTTGTTCAGACTTGCATTGAATGATATATGTTTCATAGTCATTTATTAGGATAAATTGATATGCATGTTAGATAGAAATATACGAGCATGCCATATGTAACCAAATTAGAGTCTAAGCTTAATGAGTTTCTTTTAATTCAATTTGCATTGGAGTATATTAAATTGGTTGAAAGAGATTTTTTATAGGACCATCATAAGATACTTATAAATAAATTAGAACTCTATGTTAACAACTCAATATTATAAGTCAAGTTAAGAGGATAAAACAAATTTAAATGAAATACTAGGGGAAATTGTAATCCTAGGTTTTTATTATTGATAAGTAAACTTCACTTGAATTTCTATGCTATTTTAGTTAAATTAATTTAGTTAATCTAGTTTAATTTTAATTTTAATTAAGAATCTTTTAAATATTTATTTAAATGAGATTAAATTGTGTTAATTTTAGTACTTCGTAGATTTAGTACAATTCCTTGTGTGAACAATGCTTTATTCATTACTATATTACTTGTTACAATACATGCACTTGCGTGGTATAATTTTGATTACAAGTTTTTGGCACCATTTCTGGGGAATTATTTTGCTAAATTATTTTGCTAATATTAATACCAAGCAAATTTAATCTTAACTTCAATTTTTTTTTTATTTTTTTTAGGTACCTTTTGCCATTGTATGCGAAAAACGAGAAACTTGGAACTTGTCCCTTTTGATTCAAAACCTGAAAGAACTTTTCATCGACGTCAAAGAGAGAATTTACAAGCTTTGACTCAAAATAATACAATGGCCGAGAAAAAGATACAAGGAGTCTATGGGAATTTGCTATCCGTCTTGCGTAAAGCATTAATTCTAGTATACGGAGACCTGCCATTCAAGCCAACAACTTTAAGATAAAGCTAGCCATTATTCAGATGATTTAGACATCAGTTCGATTTGGTGGTCAACCCAATAAAGATCCTAATGCTCACATTGTGAACTTTTTAAAAATATGCGATACTTTCAAGCACAATGGAGTTTCAGATGATGCCGTCAGATTGAGATTATTTCCTTTCTCACTTTGAGATAAGGTAAAGAGTTGGTTGAATTTACTTCCAGCTGGCTCTATCGCTACCTGGGATAACTTGGCTCAAAAGTTTCTTGCCAAATATTTTCCTTCAGCCAAAATAGTAAGGTTGAGGAATGACATCACTTCCTTTATGCAGTATGACTCAGAATCACTATACGAAGCTTGGGAAAGATTCAAAGAGTTGCTTCAAAATGTCTGCATCAAGGTCTTGCTAAATGGCTTCAAGTTTAGACTTTTTACAATGGAATGATGGTCAAATAATAACTATTATTGATGCTGCAGTAGGTGGTTCATTTATGGAAAGATCACTAGATGAAGCTTATGAGTTACTTAAAGAGATGGCATCCAATAATGATCATTGGTCCAACAATAGAAGTTCACCAAAAAAAGTTGCAAGAGTTCATGAAATTGATGCCATTATTTCACTTCATGCTAAATTTACAGCAATCACAAGGAAACTAGATACTATGAGTGTACATTCAGTTCCAAGTCCTTTTGTGGTTTGGGAATTATGTGGGGAAGGACATTCTACTGAGCAGTGCTCTAATTATGCTAAACAGTTAACTACGTTGGAAATTATAACGGGTAGCAGAATAACCCTTATTTAAATACTTATAATTAGGATTCGTGAAATCATCCAAATTTTTCTTGGAATAATAACCAAGGACCTAACTGCAAATAGGCAAGCATTTCTGTCTGGATTTTCCTACCACGTTTGCGTTTCTAACCAAGCCCAAGTTCTAGTTCAAGAAAAAAAGCCATCAATAGAAGATGTGTTTATGGAGCTGAAGGCAAAAAATGAAAGTCAAGATAATATCGTTCAGACCCTAGCAACATCTCTCAGGAATCTTGAGACACAAGTTAGGCAGATTGCCTTTTCCATCAATAATCGACCTTTAGAATGCTTCTAAGTAATACTGAACCTAATCTGAGAAGAAACGAAAAGGAGCATTGCAAGGCCATCACACTAAGGAATGGTAGACAGATAGAGAATGTAAAAAAGAAGCCAGATTTTTCTAAAGAAAAAGATGAGGGTAAAAAAGAAACCAACAAGATCCAACAACAACAACCTCAGGGTTATCCACCACCACAGCATCTTCAAAAGCAGAAACTTGATAATCAATTCCAGAAGTTCCTTGAGGTGTTTAAAAACTTCACATCAGTATTCCTTTTGCTGAAGCCTTAGAATAGATGCCTAGCTATGTCAAATTCATGAAAGATCTCTTGTAAAAAAAAAAATTAGGTGAATTTAAGGCTATAGCATTTACTGAAGAGTCCAGTGCTATATTGCAAAAGAAATTTCCACCCAAACTCAAAGATCCAGGCAGTTTTACTATTTCATGCACTATTAAGAACCAATTCTTTGGGAGGGCATTATGTGCTCTTAGTGCAAGCACAAATTTAATGCCTCTTTCCATTTACAAGAATTCGAGTTTAGAAGAGGTAAAACCCACACAGTCACTTTGCAATTGGCAGACAGATCCTACACCTATCCGAGAGGCAAGTTGAAGATGTCTTGGTGAAAGTTGACAAATTTATTTTCACAGCTGATTTCATAATTCTAGATATGGAAGAAGATCATGAAATACCTATCATTCTATGGAGACCTTTTCTAGCAACCGGTAGAACTCTCATTGATGTACAAAAAGGTGAACTTACCATGAGAGTTCAAGACCAAGAGGTAACATTTAATGTTTTTAAAGCTATGAAATTCCTTAACAAATCTGATGAATGTTTTGCAGTAAATGAGATAGGCAGGGCAACAAATAAAGTTTTTATAAAAAGCTATCCTATTGATACTTTGGAAACAACACTAATATCCACTTTTGAAAGGGATGATGAAAAGTTTATTAAGTGTTTAAAGTTGCTCAATTCACCATATTCAATTAGATCTAATTATAAATTCGAAACTCTAGGACCTTTATCAGATAAGCCAACAAAACCCTCTATCGAGGAGCCACCTTTTTTAAAGCTTAAACAACTCCCTTAACACTTGAGGTGTGATTTTCTTGGCCAAAGTTCTACTTTGCCTGTTATTATCTCTTCTTCCCTTAATGATGAATAGGAAGATAGATTGCTTGGAGTGCTTAGAGAACATATTAGAGCATTGGGGTGGTCAATTCCTAATATCAAAGGGATTAGTCTTTCAATTTGTATGCATAAGATCCTCCTTGAAGACAATCATAAGGCCATAATAGAGCATCAAGGCTGACTTAATCCTATTATGAAAGATGTCGCTAAGAAAGAGATTATTAAGTGGTTAGATGCAGGCATCATTTATCCTATGTCAGATAGTTCTTGGCTAAGTCCAGTCCAATGTGTGCCAAAGAAAGAAGGGATGACCTAGTTTCAAATGAAAATAATGAGCTTATTCCAACAAGAACGGTAATCGATTGGTGAGTGTGCATGGATTATAAGAAGCTTAACAAAGTTACTAGGAAGGATCACTTTCCTTTGCCCTTTATTGATCAAATGCTCAACAGATTAGCTGGTAAGGAATTTCACTATTTCCTAGATGGCTATTCAAGATACAGTCAAATTGCCATAGTGCCAGATAATCAAGAGAAGACCACTTTCACATGCTTCTATGGGACTTTTGCTTTTTGAAAAATGCAATTCAAACTTTGTAATGCTCCAACCTTCCAAAAATGCATGATAGCTATATTTTCCAACATGGTGGAAAATTTTCTAGAGGTATTTATGGATGATTTTTTAGTTTTTGGAAACTCTTTTGATGAATGAATTTAGGTCCAGTGCTATAAAGATGTGAAGAAACCAATTTGGTCCTAAATTAGGAAAAATGTCATTTCATGGTACAAGAGTGCATTATTTTGGTACATTTAGTTTCAAGGAGAGGCATAGAAGTGAACAAGGCAAAGATTGAGATAATTGAAAAACTTCCAACTCCAACATCAGTCAAAGAAATTTAAAATTTTCTCAGTCATGCTGAATTTTATCGAAGATTCATTAAAGAAATTCTTAAAGATTTCCAAACCACTTTTTAATCTCCAAGAAAAAGAGGTACCATTTAATTTTGATAATGCATGTTTAGCCTCTTTTCTACAATTGAAGAAAAGATTAGTTTCTGCTCCTATTATTATTATCTTGAATTGTAATTTTCCTTTTAAACTCATATGTGATGCAAGTGATTTTGTAGTTGGTGTGATATTAGGACAAAGAAAAGAAAAGGTTTCTCATCCTATATATTATGCAGCAGAACTTTGACAGATGCTCAAATAAATTATACTACTACTGAAAAAGAATTGCTTGCTATAGTATTTGCTTTTGATAAATTTAGATCATTTCTTGTAGGCACTAAAGTTATTATTTATACTGACCATTCTGCCATTAAGTATTTGATTGAAAAGAAAGATGCCAAACCAAGATTGATCCGATGGATACTACATTTGCAAGAATTCGATTTAGAAATTCATGATAGAAAGGGAATAGAAAATCAAGTGGTGGATCACCTATCAAGATTGGACAAAGGGGCAAATGTTGGTGATTCCACCCAAATTAATGAGACATTTCTTGATGAGCAGCTCTTCTAGGTAAATAAAAAAGAATTACCATGTATGCCAACTATGTCGATTATATCGTAAGTAGAGTTTTTCTCCCTAATTTAACTTCTCAACAAAAGAAAAGTTTTTGCATAATGTTAAGTATTATTTTTGGGATGAACCTTTCTTGTTTAAGCAATGTGCAGATCAGATTATTAGAAAATGTGTACTGAAGCAAGAAACAAAAAATATTTTGCAGCATTGTCATTCATCAGATTATGGTGGACATTTTGGATGAGAAAAAACTATAGCGAAAGTGTTACAATCAGGCTTTTATTGGCCTACTCTTTTTAAAGATGCTCACCAATTCATTTTGAGATATGATAGGTGTCAAAGAGTAGGCAACATATTAAGCAAAAATGAGATACCCTCAACAACATCCTAGAAGTAGAGATTTTTTATGTATGGGGTATTGATTTTACGGGACCATTTATTTCCTTGTACAATAATCTTTACATTCTAGTTGCTATAGATTACGTCTCAAAGTAGGTTGAAGCAGCTGCCTTTCCAACCAATGATTTGAAGTTTTAATGAATTTCTTGAAAAAGAATATATTCATCAGATTTGGCATACCAAGAGCTATCATCAGTGATGAGGGTTCACACTTTTGCAATAAATATTTCGAAGCCTTCTTTGCCAAATACGGGGTTAAACATAAAATTGCCACAACCTATCACCCTCAAACTAGCGGCCAAGCTAAAGTGTCAAACCAAAAGATCAAAAGAATATTGGAAAAGATAGTTAGCCCGACCAGAAAAGATTGGTCCAAGAGATTGGATGATGCATTATGGGCATAACGAACTGCTTATAAAACACCTATCAAAATGACTCCCTATAAATTGGTTTTTGGTAAAGCTTGTCATCTTCTGGTAAAACTTGAACATAAAGTATATTGAGCAATTAAGAATTTGAATTGTGATCTTCAGGCCGTGGGTGAAAGGTAATTGTTGCAGCTAAGTGAGATGGATGAGTTTTGACTTCAAGCTTATGAAAATGCCAAGATTTACAAGGAAAAGACAAATAGATGGCATGATAATAAATTCTTGAGCAAAAGTTCGAGCCAGGTCAATATGTTCTTCTCTATAACTCACGTTTAATGCTATTCTCAGGAAAACTCAAGCCTTGATGGTCTGGACCTTTCAAAATCTCAAAAGTGTTCCTATACGGCATAATCAAAGTTATAGATGGAAGTTTCAATTAGAGTTTCAAAGTTAATGGGCAAACACTAAAACATTATTGGGGAGGCGACTTTGATAGCCAAAAGTCCTTAGTCCCTCTAGCCGATCCAAAATGATCGAAAATAGTTAAGCAGATGACTATAAATCAAGCACTTTTTGGAAAACAACCTAAGTTTCTTCTTTTCTTAATATTTTTATTCATTTATTTTGTTCAAAGAAAAAAATGAGGCATGGCGTTACAGTGCTAGAATTAGTGTTGGGTGCCCTTTTTTTCGAGACTCAGCACTACAGCAACAGACTCTTAACGCTACGACACTGAGATGCAAACAAAAAATAATGATAGGATGCTGCAGTGCCCAGCATGGGCGTTGTGGCACCTTAAGAATTCGAGGCTTGGCACTACGGTGTTGGGGTAGTGGCGCTATAGTGCTAGCCCAAAAAATAATATTTTTTACTTTTACTTTATTAAAAAGACCCAAAACTCCAACCCGATTCTCAGCTGCCCCATTCTTATCCCTTCCCAACACTCTTCTTCTTTACTCAAAAACACTTACCCACCATAGAAATCACCATAAAAATAGCAAATTACTTGAATTTTATCTCTTATCTCTATGATTTCTCTTTTTTACACAGGATTTAAGTAAGCTTTTCAAGTGGATGTATTCTATCTCTCTCTTTCTCTCTCTAGAAGTCATCCAACACAATCGAAGTGAGTTTCATGAACTTTTGGAGATTTTCAATTAAATTTACACATGGGTAAGTTTTATTTTTAGGTAATTTGATTTTCTATGTTGTTAATAGTGGAAAATTATAAAGAATTTGAGTTTGAGCATTCTTTTGAGATATTTAGTGCGGTTATTATATTTTTTCAATCTTATTCTTGGAAGATGGTGATTGATGAAATTTTGCATAATGGGTGTTGTTGGATATAGAGATTAGTAAGAGATTATTGCAAATTTATTGAGTTTGTGCTTTATACTTGCATAAAATTTAATGGTTGCTTTGGTGTTCAAAATTTTACTCATCATTTAGTTAATTGTTGGTGTGTTTAAGCTTGCCTATTGTTGTGAAAAAAAATTATGGCACACAAAAGGACTAAAACAATTTCTAGTGAAAGTTATGTTCAACAAAAATTTATGTCCAAAGAAGCTTTGCAAGGGTTTACCCAAGCACGGGATGTGAAAATCCTAATTGCACAAAAAGGTTTCAATTTAATTCCCAGAAACTACCCAGCTATTGAAAATATAATAATCTCTAGAAAATGGGAAAAATTTTGTGAACCTCCTAAATCTGTTGTTTTACCTATTGTTCGTGAATTTTATGCAATGCTTGTGAACAAACAAGTAATAAAGTTTTTGTTCATGAACGCTAGGTACCAATAAGCAGTAAAGCCATTAATGATTTTTATAATACCCATAACATTCTTTATGATGAGTATTCACAGTTCTTAAAAAGCAATATAGATTTGGAAGAAGTGAGGAACTATCTTTGCAAGCCCAACATACAATGGAAAACATCAAAAGGTGAACCTATATCCTTTAAATCCAATGCATTGCATCAGAATGGTAAGATTTGGTTACATTGTATAGCTGCTAATTTACTTCCTAGTAAGCATTTAAGTGATGTTACCAAAGACAGAGCAATTTTCCTTTATTCAATCTTTGCTAAGAAGTTAATAGACATCGACAAACTTATCCATTCAGCAATGATCCATACAGTGCGTCAACAAGAGAAGGATTATAGTTCCCATCCTTGATTACCTCCTTGTGTGGCAAGGTAAATGTTCAATGGGAAGAATTTAAAGAACTATTCCACCTAAAGATAGCTATTAACTACAATATGATAAGTAAAATGGGTGGACAAGAAGTACCTATTCAGCCAATGAAGTTGGTGCTAGTTCTTTATCTGCTCCACCACTATCGAGCCAACATCAAGCAGGACTAACAGTTAATCAATGTTTGGCTAATCTTAAAGAACAAATGGCTTATCAAATGGAATATAATCAGGCCATAGAGTAGATGTTACACTTCTTTAGGAATCAACTAGGCTTAAACATGGCAAATTGCCCTCGAATCCTCCACCACCACTGTCGCAACGTACCCCGAGGTGGATCCTCACAGATCAATAGGTGCACACGACTTAAAATATTTTCCTGACTTGGACATGTCTTCTTAACTGAGACTATTCTTTGGTGTTGTGATGAGAACGAAAAAGTACAGATTCTCGACTTATGACACAATGAGGGGGGGACCATAGGACGAATCACTCATCTTATTAGTCTTGTATGACCATCATGAAATGGCCAATGCTTGGAGTCGCCACCGATCATTTCAGGCTAGGCATGATCAGATGCCTATTGAAAACTATGATTTGAGTTACAAAACTCAAAACATCGATCTTGTGGTCTACGTAATGCAAAGATTCACCGTTTGGGTTTGAGAGTTGGTTACGCGCGATCAGGTATGAACCTTTTCACGACGCCCGAAATCAGTACCTTACTAGCTATGTTTTTCTCGATTTCAATTCTTTTGATCTTAGCTTGTCATTATTTCGATATAACCCTCTTCGAATGCATGAATCTTATACAAATGATCCAGGTTTTGGTGAAAAAGATTTAATCTCATATACAACCTGGAGAGATGGGGAATATAGAGATTTTCAATACAAATGACCTCTGGATTTTACTTTGAAAATGGAATGTTCCACTTTGGGCACTGGAGAGATACCCATGCGGAACATTAC